>JASAMZ010004344.1:0-18909 GCA_030248115.1 Linhomoeus sp. GSCO2_2 | reverse complement strand
CTGAGCCGCTCCTCGGGCCGCGCCCATTCTTGGAGCGGGGCGCTGGCAGGCGCGCCTCCGCCCGTGGTACAACGACTCCGGGGCCCTTCTCGCTTCCTGCCTCCCTCCCTCTCTCTTCTTTTCTCCTTCCCTCCTCTGGCCATTTCTTTTGTGTGGTCTTATGCGCGACGCCATCGGCAGGGTGTGTATGTGGGCATATATCGTATCTGTCGCCATACTGGAGCTTTGTGTCAGCACACAAAAAAATATCACAACACGTATTCAACATGCAAAACGTTCCGCAGCATTCACTTGCCCTCTCGCTTTTCAGTAGCCACTTCGCTGGCCGTTTTCACGAATAATCGCAGGGACAACTTTCGGCCAGACGGTCTATGTACCGAGCACAGAGTCGCTGGTCCAAATTTCGCCAGTACTCCTCGATGCCACCGATCAGATCTTGTTGGTTTGTCGGCTTCACCTGGAAACTGAAACTAAGTTTCATCTTCTCACTCGCGCAGGCATCGTGTCGTCATAAGCGACTCGTCCGATTCCTCCTCCTCCGACGACGCGCGGCCAGAGGTCAACGACGCGGCCAGGAGGGCTCCGACGACCGTAATCCAAGGGTAAAACCCACTAAAATTTCAGCAGTTTTATCGAGCTGGATGGTAAGACGACATACGGGAGCACGGAAGTTGGCGCGATGCAGGCTCTGATTATTTCGAGGGATGACCGTATCTACACATGTATAAGTTTTGCCAGAAGAAAAGTTATCCGACCTACGCCTAGTGGCACTGCAAACATTCAGGGCATAAAACGGAGGAACAGGAATCAAACACAAGGTTCGCCTCCTCAGTTTTGGCTGGTATACTGTCGTTGATAAGAATCTGAATACTTAACAGGAGACTGAGATTCTATCAGAGATTTTATGATTCATCAATTCTGGCGAAGAATTCTAATTGTGCTGTGAATTGGCCTCATCCTTTAGCGAGGTATGCATATTCTGTGTTATCTGGAAAGTTGACAGAATATGGTAAAGGAAAAGCAGAGCGTGTTGTTAAAGCTGTGCTGCACCTTTCATCTGTTGGCGCAAAACGGACCCTACCTCACGGCAAACGTTCCACCTCTTCTTACGGCGGGTCCTTTCTTTGTTCCTTCTGGGTTAGCAGTTCCAGACGCATATACACAGCGGCGACGCGGATTCGCAGCACATCGTGCAATATCTAGGCTACTCGCCGTTCAAGGACAAATGTCAGTCAACCGAGTATTGTATTCTATTACAGCCTCGATGAGTACGCGAAAACCGTGTACGCTATTGTTGCCCAAGATATGGCAGTACGGAGAGCTAACAAGGCAGTCGGTACAGGCCCACATCACGGTAATCTCTTATTTCGCAAAGAAACTGCTACAGTCCCAGCGGGAAATAGCGGCCGCTTTCGCGCGACGGCGCGAAAAAACAGCGCTTTTGCGCTTCTCTGTTGTTCTCATGCAAATCCGATCGTACACCAAACCATTTCGTGTTATGGTAGCATAGCAAATTTGCATAGTCGCAGTGCGGAAAGCACGAGAAGCGTTCTTTTTCGCGCGGAATAAGTGTATTGTTAGGTAAAGGAGGTGCTTTTTGCCCGCCTCTCGGTTCGAATCCCGCTCGTCCACCCTTTTCTTCTGCCGTTTTTTTTCTTTTCCTAGTTTTGCCAGACCTAGGACCCATCTGGCGACATTTGCAAATTCAAATTTCTTCATTAACCCTGGATTTGCATATGCAGTACATATTTAAAAAATAGGAAATTCTGGCATTCTAAGGCTCAGGGAGTGTTCTTGAGTGAAATTGTTCCAATACTACACTTTGTATTCGTTTCTTTGTGCTTGAATTTGTTTTTGTGATTAAAATACACTACATACTATATATTACCGTTAATGTGTCAACAATTCGAAAGTGTTACTTTTTTGATGTGGCCGTTGGTTTACAATGTCCGTTTGAGTTTATTCACAAGTAGATTTCTGTTTTCCTTTTATTTGAAACACCACTATACCACAGTGCACAATTCACAACAACGAGACGATTGGGGTATCGCGACTCAACCATGTAACGCAGCGATTCGTCGAATACAGTAGCCAGAGTAGCACCTTCATCGTTAGAATTTGGGTTCGACTATGGTGTCATTTATGAATCGACGGAGACCCGACAGCATGAGTAAATACAGGAGGTATGCTGACAGACGACGACGACGAGCGCCCTACTTTACTGAGAAAATTTCGAAATTGTAATGAATTCTCTCAATTGGTTGCCAAGTAGTTGGTTGTTTCGCGTACCAGACTAATTTCGGCTAACTGAGCCCATAGAAGAGCGCCATGGTTTCGATTACCTTGCCTATGACCGGGGCTAATCAACTCATCAAAGCATTCAAATATACGTAGTTAAACAATGACAGAGGCAACGCCATGCGTCGAGGGGCTGGGGTGGGGGGGGGTGGTTGTGGTGGGGGGGGGGTGGGGGGGTGTTGGAGGTTTGGGTGAGGGGGTTGGTTGTGTGGGTTGGGGTGTTGGTTTGGTTGTTGTAGTTGGTTGTGAGTTTGGTTGTGAGTTTGGTTTGTAGGTTTGTTAGTAGTTTGGTTGTTTGGTTTGAGTTTGGTATGTTCGTATGGTTGTTGTGAGTTGGTTTGGTTGTCAGTTTGGTTGTGAGTTTGTGTTCATGGTTGTGAGTTATCGTCAATTGCAACATTATTGATCGTTGTAGATTATTGGTACTAACAGTAGTGATGGCAATTGAACGGGTAAGTATTCGGTTTTACGGTTTTTTAAACTCGGGTATACTTTATTGGTCTTACGGTTTGGTTTTCGTCCCCCGTTTTTCTTTTACCCGGTTTTTGCCGCATTTACTTACTGGTTTCAGGCCGGAAACGGGTACTGGTTTAGGGGACAATTATTTGCAGCTTTAATTTGTAACTGCAGCTTTTTATTTAGAAGAATGCGCTTTTAACTGTCACCGCTTTTCATTCTGAACAAAGCGCTTCATTAGACGTTGCGCTTTTCGTTTGGAACAATGCGCTTTTAAGAACGCATATATAGGAGCGGCTTTCATTTTGAACAAAGCGCTTCGTTTGGAACAATGCGCTTTTCATTTTGAACAATGTGCTTTTAATTCTTCTGCTGTAGAACAAAGGGCAAAAGTCCAGAAAAATGCCCGAATGAGCATTTCAATTCATTTAACTACATTTTTTTTAAATTACGTTTTAAATTCAGTTATATTTCTTCAGACGCAGAATGTCCTATCAATTCAGGCTATGCTTAGGCTCGCCCTGCGCCCACAGTGCACAAGAAGTAAGTCGGCGTCGCAGTCTGGCGGGTCGAAGCTTCCGGCTTAACGCGACCGGGTGAAGGACTTTCAGGGAGCGCGGAGCGCGCTTTTGGAACAATGCGCTTTTCATTTTGAACAATCACTTAATTCTTATATATGAGACAAAGGGCAAAAATTGTCCAGAAAAATGCCCGAATGAGCATTTCAATTCATTTAAATTACATTTTTAAAATTCGTTTTAAATTAGTTATATTTCTTCGGACACAGAAATATTCCTATGAATTCAGGCTATGCTTAGGCTAGTCCTGCGCCCACAGTGCCGAGTCATGGCATCGCATCTGGCGGGTCGAAGCTTAGGCTTACGCGCCGGTGCCGCTTCAGGGCGCGCGGAGCGCGCCCTGCCCGAGTGGTCGCGCTTCAGCGCTAGCTGAGCCCGCCAGGCGCGCCCCAGCCATTTAGTGCACGGTAGGTGGAGTGCTCCTCCGCTGTTAGCAAACGTCATGTAAATGTCCTAACTCGTCAGCATGCGACGACGACGACGACGACGACGACGACGACGACGACGACGACGACGACGACGACGACGACGACGACGACGACGACGACGACGACGACGACGACGACGACGACGACGACGAAGACATTATTCGCACGCACCAGGACAGGACACTCTCATGCCGGCCTTCTCGAACGAGTAGACTTCGAAGAAGGGATCGCAGCCGGGCGGCAGGCTGTCGTAGCAGAGGTCCTGCGTCTGACAGGCGGCGTCGATGTCGTCAACGGGCTCTCCGGTGCTCAGCTTGCCGCACCAGCAGCCGTAGTTGGTGAACTCTTGAAGGCACCGCGGCCTGCCCGTCGTGTATTCGACCATGTTGCAGAACTGGACCAGATGCTGGAATGGGATTGCCGTGGGGTTATCGTATAAATGCTCCAATACCCCATACCCCCTCACCCCCACCCACCTACCCCCTCTTCACCTTGCCCATCATCAGCGTCTCAGTTGGACAAGGGGGGGGGGGGGGGGCGAATTAGAGTGTTTACGGCACTTGCCTTCAGAAGTACCACCCTTCCAGCTTCGCCAGAGTTCCGTACACCAGCTTGGACAACACTTCCACCACGCTACGACACAACTACGTCTTCAATTCAAAACACTGAAATACGCCATTAACCCCCCCCCCCCCCCCCCCACACACACCTTCGCGGAAGGGGAGGGGGGGTATTGGTTTATTTACGGTGGACCATGACCATGTGTTGGACTCAAGCGGAACTCACCCCTGAACTCGGCAGAACTAGCAGGCCAGCAGCCAATAGCAAACGAAGAAAAATTTCCATGACGAATTATAGTACGTACCGTATGCTAATTGTCGTCCACTCTCGGATTCAAAGATAAGGTGAGTTTGGCGTTGTGCCGCGCGGTGGGCTCTATTTATACGGTTCGCATGTCGAATTTGAGAAGTCGGACGGTTTTGCGAAGTCACTTCTTGCGCGCGACCATAACTCATCTCGCAAGAATTGCACCGGGAATCCATAAAAGCCGGAAGCAAAGTCCAACATGGCGCAACCTTATCAGAGAATGTCGCGCGGGCGAAAACCAAATTTGCGAAAATTGCAAGGTCATCGAGCTTGCGCGCACGTCCGGCTTTGTTTCGCCGACGTATCTTCCTTACTTGCCCTTCGTTCAATTCGAGAAAGTCGCTCGATTTGAGAAGTCGCGCATTCCTTTCTCGTCTACTGATTAGGCTGAGCGGCTGCTGCTTCCGTCAGTAAACGTTGACCGACCTAGTCTAACTTGGACTAAAGGAAGATAAGCACATCAGAAACTTTGATGGCTGGTTTGCCAAACTAGGTTGAGTATGAGAATTTTAAATTTCTAAAATGTCGAAGAATGCAATATATACTTTGCTACTTCAATGAGCATGCCGTAAATCGTCCAACAAGCGTCTCCTCAAATGCCTTGCCCCCCCCCCCCCCCCCCTAGAGCGAGGTTGAAAATAAGCGCCCCTTCCAAAGAGCGCCCACTATGCGTCAATAGTGTCCATAAGCGGTATCGTCGTCTCTTCTGAAAATGTGCACAATGCTCCAATACTAATAAAGTACAGGTCGCGCAATACTGCAGTTTCCGTCACCAACGCGTGGTAATCAACTCTATATCTCAGAAATCTCTGACACCAATCTCAGCCTCTAGACTAGACAGGAGAGGAAGTCTTCTTCTTGGCCCCACCCAGGCCTAGACTGACGCTGATCTTCTTCTTCGTCTTCTCGCCGCCCTCGGCAGACGTCGCCTTGTCTTTGTCCTTGAAGGCGCCCATCACGTCCAGTAGGGTGCCGCCCGCGTTCTGACTCGTCTTCCTGAAAACGCCATGATCCATGGAAGCGGATAACTCGCTGTGCGCGCACTGAATAGACGTCATACATGCAGGGCGTTCCATGACGTGTATGGCACTGTACCAGAAGAGCAGTGCGTAGAGTGTGCTATGTACGTCAGGTTTTGCTCCTGTCAAATCCCATCGTCACAGCTTTCAGAAAGCACACAGTCCCTAGCTTGTCCCTCCCCTCCAGCCTTTCCCACAACAAGCGTCAGACAGACAAACGCCTCTCTGCTTGAAGTAGGTACGTAGCAACAGATTGTCTTGGCACCTGACTGGCGGCCGTTGCTTGGTGGCGGAGTTGTCGGCGACGGCGGCGGAAGCGCCGGGCTGCGTCGCCGCCGTTGACGAGTCGGAGCTCGCTTGCTTGACGTTGACGGCCTTTGGCACTGTCGGCGCGGTGTTTGTTCGCTTCAGACTGCGACGGTACGAGACCCAGCCCCCTCCTCCGGTGGAACATGAAGGAGGGTATGGAGTTGTGTATGCGACACGGTCGCTAAGAATAGACGTAGTCGATTATGCACATGAACGACGACTCTGGGAAGTGAAATCTCTAATCGAAGTACATACACTGCATCTATCGGCCGGTTGCACACATCTGACGCATATCTACACGTACCACCTGCTTTGGCTCTGATTTGAGGCGCCGTGGCTCGTTGGCCTCGCGTCAATTTTCTCGACTCTATCTTCTCAATCCTCTTCAGTTCAGCTGAGAGGTAGGACCGAATCAAGTCTTCGCCAATCTCCCTGAAGTGGCGGAGTCTTACTCTACACAATCATTGCTGCACCGGTACTAATTCAAGTACAAAGAATACGGTAGGTAGGTATGTACCTGGCGACTGTCTCAGCCGTCTTTCCATCGCCGTTGAGCGCTTTGAGCAGTTTGAGCGCCTCCCCTCTGCCGGAGGCGACCGAGAGAATCTTGTCGACGTTCGACTGCCTTCGAGACAAGACGGCGTGATGGAGGGCCGTGTTCCCCCTCTTGTCTTGCAGAAGGAGGTCGCTGCTGAGCTGAGAAGGGGTGAGGCGACAGTTGGGATAAGTGTACTGATATGAGCATAGTACTATGCACACGCATGGTCACGCTTGCCGCCGCTTTGATGACGGATCGGGCGCTTCGAACGATCGAATCATTCTCTTTCATCCAATGAGACGTCCAGCAATCAAACCGTCTCAACCAATGTCGGATGTCATCCGTCGCATATACTCGCTGTCAGTGTCACCTCATTGCAGAGTAGGTCTATGGCGTCGGAGGCGCCCAGTCTAATGGCGGCGTGCAGAGCGCTTTCGTCCTCCTCCACGCTGGTCCCATTCACGTCCGCGCCCTGCTCCAGCAGCACGTGCAGGAACTTCGCCTGAGCGAACATACAGAGCGGTGCCGTACTGTATACCGTGCTAATTACTATACCCGGGGTACACTATTTGGGGTCGCAAAAATATTCTTTATGGTCACAAATATCTGTTCATTACCCTGTTTGACGTGATATACAGTAATTAAAATCTGGCCTAGAGACAGTTGCAAGATTTTGTGCAGATTTTGCATTTTCCATTACTGAAATTCCTCGCACGAACAAGAAAGTCGCTTCTATAAACTCGCTCGACAGGTAGAAATCAGTGACGGTGACACCCAGTTAACGTTAATCCTACAATTAGCCTTCTTTGGGCTTCTGAAAGGGTGTGTTGGAAGGTGCAACCTATGCGAGAGTTGAGCACATGCTATGTCACTTTTGCAGTACGTTGCTGGCAGCTGCAGTTAATTAAGCGAATCACGGTTGAGTTTTCACATTAATTAGCGTTAGGTACACCGCCGACTTCGCATTCCAAGTTGTAATTTAAACTTCTCTGATAAGTTCCAATTACGGACCAGCTTGTCCCTGTCCAGTCCTTGCTGCTTGACGAGTCCATACAACACGGGATCCCCGTTGCTGAGCCTCATATTGGGATCGGCCAATCTCAGATTCTTCTCCAGAATCGTGCACACCTTCTGGATTTCCCTCGACAGCTCGCTGTTATGGCTATTTTCGGCGCCGGCAGCCATGTTTACCGCCCGCGGGCCGAGCCGAGCGGTCGGCCAACTGAAGTGGCGAAATGGGCGCGGGGGTTCCGAGCAATCGACGCCGCCGCCGTCGCCGCTGATTGAATTCCGCCCGGCGCTCGCCCGCCAGCGCGCGCGCCTCATTTGACAAAGTTAGCTGCTGCTGGCTCGAGGGAGGGAGGGGAAGGGGGAGGGGAGAGCGTCGCGCTTCCTGGAGGCGCAATGGCCCATTTGATGTGTGCGCACACGCCCCCTCTGGCTGCATGGCGCCCTAATTGGACTTGACGCGTGAGACGGCGCCGCGCCCTCTCCCAACCACTACACCGAGGGAAATAACATCTGCCTCCGGCGCTCGCGTTCCACCCAGGTACCTAGGCGCGCTGGGAAGGCGCTCGGACGACGCGGTGGGCAAACAAGATCGCTTCAACAAGTCAAAAGCCGGACACACTCGACGAAATCTGGTTCCGCGAGGAGGAGGGAGGGAAGTAAGTACCCAAGAGGTTACTGCCGGCTCGCTCATTGCGCTTCCAGACTTCGATTCTAGACTCTCTGCGTTCGTTGTCAGAATGGCATCAAGGCTCAGTTCTCGTTCCAATCAAACTCCGCGTTCAAAGCGTCGCCACAAAGAACCTACACGGGTACTGCTAACATGCTGCATTTGCTCGCACCCACATGCGAGTTCAGCTGGGTCTATGCCCGAATGATGTACCTCCGATCTACCGAGTGTCCCAAAGAGAGTGGTACGCACTTATTCTCCAGCTCATAACTCGCTATTACGGTAGCAACTCTCAACCAAGTTCTACACACGCAGAAAATATAGTGTTATACTTCAATGGACCCACAAATTTTTGTCCCCGAAGTCCTGGCACAAGCATGGCGACAGTCGGTTTAGTATGGGACATGCAATATGTACCAACCACTTCGACCCACGCAGTCCCAGTGTTTCAAGATCACAAAGTGCAGCCGAATATTGCTCGGATTAACGCCGGCGGTCGACAAATCATAATGCATCAAACTTGACTGCGATGCGTCCCACATTAACCTTTTAGCAACAGCCTTCATTCAGCCTGGCGGGAAAGCCAATATCTTTCCTTTCCAAGAATGCACTCCAAAATGACGTTTTGTGGAAGATCATCCGACTTGCCATATCTTCGCTTTCAAAGCATCGAACAACACAAATGCTGTACTTTGGATGCTTTTCTGTCCATTTTGTACACTTATTTGCGTTACCAAGTGTTGCAGAAGGGTATCACCAAAGGACGCCATCCTGCCTGAACTGCGCACAGACCGCGAAGAGATTTGACTCGGAACGGTTCATGTGCTCTTAAGTCAAGCAATCCTAAACCGATTATGTAGTCTTATCGTTGCTTTCACCATTCTCCTCCGGCAGACGTCGATCTCGCTAGTAGAGCTCTAAGCCCAGAAGTGCGCCTTACCGACTGGATCTTCTGCTCCTTCCTTGTCAATCAACCGCAACAAGTAAACGCGGGTCTAAGTGATGCGTTGGTATGGTCGAAGAAAAGGATTCAATTCAGCCACCAAACATAGGTGAATAAAGCTACACGCAGTTTAACCTTATGAGTTGGACCTAACAGTTCTCGGATCAAAACCGACATTCTGGATCAAAATTCTGGATCAAACGAAGACGCGTTCTACGGGCCTGTAAATGTTGGAATGTTGTTCTGGTGATGTCTAGACCATTGCAGACGGCATTTTGCTCTCCTTTACGCATTGTTTTCGTCGTTTTCACTCCAGCAAACCCGTCAAATCGCTCCAGCAAGAGCAAACAACAGCGAAACGACCCGTACATAGCAAGTTTCATCGTTTCCAACCATAACACACCTCCACAGGCCCGTAGGACGCGTCTTCGTTTGATCCAGAATTTTGATCCAGAATGTCGATTGTGATCCGAGAACTGTTAGGTCCAACTCATAAGGTTAACAACACCTGAATGCTACACTACAAGCAATAGTACCTCATCATGTATCTCGCGTGTGCGAGCTAACGTCTCTCTAACTAACGAATGGCTGTTTATCCTTTAGCTCTGTGCAACATCAATCAACTTGTCGCCTTGTCGCTCCTGTAGATCGCCAGAATGACTGCTGAAATAAGCATCGACACGTCAAACAAGCGAGTACCGATGCTTTGTAGCGGCTACTAAAGTGTCGTACAGCTAACAAAATGTTTGAATTTCCCTTCGTCAACCGTACCCGCTGTCGTCAGCGCGAGAATTGTCTGTAAAGCACCGCAGCTGCTGCACAAGTCGGTGCGCTCTGCTTCCGTGTCGATTGTGCGGTCTTTCATGAGTTCTTCGAACTCCTCAAGAGGGCAAGAATGGCCACAATCTAAATAGCTATGGTACGTACTTTCAACGCCGCCGCCGTCGACGTCGTCGTCGTCGTCGTCGTCGTCGTCGTCGTCGTCGTCGTCGTCGTCGTCGTCGTCGTCGTCGTCGTCGTCGTCGTCGTCGTCGTCGTCGTCGTCGTCGTCGTCGTCGTCGTCGTCGTCGTCGTCGTCGTCGTCGTCGTCGTCGCCGTCGTCGTCGTCGTCGTCGTCGTCGTCGTGGTGCATATTACCTTCCGCTGAAATAAGCTTCATGGAGCTTCCGCTGTATTTATAGCTGTCGCGGTAAAACATTTTCACAATGTGCTTCTTGTCGCCGATTTCATGCAGCTCAATAGCCAGAACGCCTCCGAAAGGAAATGGCTTACTCCGCACGCCGATCTTCATGAGTTGCACCAGTGGCATCATTGTTTCAAGATCCTGTAATATGTACATGCAGCTTTCGTCTACCGACACACCAAACATCGAGACACTCTTGAAGGAATTCGAGGCGATACCGTAACGAACAGCATCAGTTTTCGATCGGGATAGTCGAGTTCTCCGGAAAGTTTCAGCTTCATTCGTCTCAACACGTCGCCCAGAAGGTAGCCTGTTGTCGAACGAAGATGGGTCGCCGATGTTACACGTCACGCACAATGTGTCGTACGTCAGATTCGGGTACAGTGCAGACAACACTTTTGCCAACCGTAACCCACCGGCTTGATATTTGGCCAGCTCGGTAGTGTTGTACATGAAGATCAGTTCCATATCCGACGTCTCTATGAGTTCCTCTCCGATGTTTCCATGATCCAGAAAGCTTAACTTGTACTCCAGCTTGCCAATTGCCTAGGAAAGAGTAAGAAGGTAGCTTCATGAACTTTTGCAATGGTTCTTGAGAAACAATTGAGGGGTCGCAATCCCCTCCTACCCCTTGTTCCTTGGCGGCCTTTGCGAATGCTGCAATTTTGCGCAAGTCTTTGACAGTGGTGACGTCCATTTTGAGGTGTTTATTTAGGAGCTTGTATCCAGCGTCCACGTTCTTCTGAAAGCATCGGTGTATAATTATCTGAGCACTGCATATTTGGTTTGACCTTCTTCCTACCGTATACTTCTCGTCGAATTTCTCGCGTTGGTCAGCGAAATTTTCCTCGAACGCGTCTTCGTACGCCCTGCACGGCATGTGAGACGGTCTCAGTAGCTGAAACAAACGATATTTACAATGCCGTTCCGTCGTCCTAACGACGATTGGAATACCACCAACCAGGTCTTCGTCGGCCGGCCGACTGTGAATCGGCACTGGGAAGTAATCGTTCAAAGGGGCGACTTTGTACTTCGCCGTCTTTGGCTTGAAGAAGGCCGCACTGAGCGCCGAGGCACTTTGGAGACATGGGCCGTCATTGGCAGCTTCCAGGCGAGTCTTGAACGATAATACGATTTAGGTAGTAGCAAGAAGAAATCGTCGACAAGCGTTGAAACGAATGACAAACCAGGCAAGTCGTCCGGGGGACGCAGTATACTCCACAAATTTGAACTCCTACGCACGGTGATTCATCTGCTGTTGTGGCCCCCTGACACCCCCAATCGCAAAACTAATGCCGAATTCGTGATCTACACCCCAGAATACCCCAGAATCAATATAAAATACCCCTAACTTTCTATGGACTCGCAGAACCGAAATTCTGCACTTGGGGTACGGTAGCATGCGAATTCGTCATAGGTATGGTTAAACATCATCTAAAGGCTAAACGAATGCCAAATTCGTAATCAGCGGCCCCGAAAACCCCGAAATCGAGTATAATGTCGCGAAAGTCGACCCGACACCCAATATTCAAATGGACGCGGCAGGGTTACTGTAGCTCTGCAAATTTGACAAAAACATTTTTCTGGACCAGATTTCAACGTAGAATCGTTTGAAACCACTTTTGAACCGATTCGGCAACGCATTCGAGCGCTACAGACGCTGAAACGCGAAAAGCGCAATTTTTGACCCCGGAGTCAAAAAAGTTCCACCAAGATAACTTTTTTGTGCTTCCACCGATTTTCTCCGTTCGTGGCTCATTCGATAGGGGACATCTGGGAAGGAGCACCAAAAGCGGTCTCGTGGCTCTAGCTGCTACCTATCGCACACAGCAAACCGTCAAAGTCGACCCGGGGCCAAAAATCGCGAATTTTTCAAATTTGGCGCCAAAATGGGTCCCGCAGCGATCCAATTCTTTTTTTGCCGCCTCGGCACTATCGAGGACTACAACATATCAAAAGATAGTATACACCATTATATGCAACTTTTTCGAGTTCTACCTTGCCCAACCCAATTTTCAGTACTTTGAAAAAATAAATTTTTGAATTTCCCGCCAACGGGGTCCCGCAGCGTGACCCCGTTTGGTGTGCACCCTGCCCACTTACTAGGCCTACCCAACGCAAAAGACCGTTTGCAAATCGGCCGCTTCACGCGCGAACGCCGTTGACTCAAAGTTTCTGCGTTTCGCGCACAAACGCTATATACTCCACATTTTTTCGCCGCGCCTCAGCGCGGCGAGGTGTATATGTTGAAGTGACAACCCGAGTTCAGTGAGAACCCGGGTACTCGGGTTCTCCCTGGTTATTTAGTGAGAACCCGAGTACTCGGGTTCTCACTGATGCAGTTAGTGAGACCCCGAGTAGACTGGCGCGGGCCGGCAAGCCGCGCAATCTCTGGTCGGCCAGGCACAGCCGGCCTGAGCAGGAGGTGAATTAGATGGAGGAGTGTTCATTCCACTTGCAGTTTGCACTAAAACTCGGCCGGCGTCGCGCCTGGCGGGTCGAAAACTGAGGCTTAGCGCGACCACCAACTTCAGGGCGCGCTCCGCGCGCCCTGAAGTCGGTCACCGGTCGCGTTAAGCCTAAGTTTCGACCCGCCAGACTGCGACGCCGACTGACTCTTGTGGACTGTGGGCGCAGGGCGAGCCTAAGCATAGCCAGAATTCAAAGGAATATACAGCTGTCAAAGACACGTGGACTGTCAATAAACGATTTGATCCTAATGTCAACCGGACTTAAATAATGTTACAAGTGTTTCTCCAATACAAAAGCTGTTAAAATAAATTGAAAGCGGCAATTAAATATGTAGCTGTCCACTAACTTGATAGGGCCCATTGTGCTGCACGGGGCCCTCGGCCGAGCGCGCCTTGCCGCCCAGCGCCACTCTACTCGGGTTCTCACTAGCTGCATCAGTGAGAACCCGAGTACTCGGGTTCTCACTAAATAACCAGGGAGAACCCGAGTACTCGGGTTCTCCCTGAACTCGGGTTCTCCCCGTGACATACATATATATACGGACGACAATGTGTGTGTGTGTGTCTGTGTGTCTGTGTGTCTGTGTGTGTTTCCGTCGCACCGAAGTAAAGTCAGTGACATATGTGGTCAAGTAGAGTCGATGTCGCTGAGTACGGATCCGATGTCCGTTTCTGTTGCTAATTTCGCATTTTCGAGATATTCGCAATTAAAATTCGAAAATGTCGAAAATCGACTTTTTCGTCTGATGCGCTAGCCGCGAAATTTCTTCAGAAATGGAAGGGGCATGGACCGCGGATAATTTGTAACACAAAAGAAATTTTTTGCAAATGTGGAATTTAATAGAAATACGCGATTATTTGTCAAAATTGCATAAATTGACTAAAATACAACGTCATTTATTGTCGAATGTGAATACAGAAATGGAAAGGTCGTATGCCAATAAGGTTTTGTGACATAGTTTTGCAGCTTTTGAAAATTACAATTTCGAGATATTTACAATCAAAATACGGAAATGTCAAAAATCGACTTTTTCACCTGATGATATAGCGGCGAAATTTCTTCAGAAATGGAAAGAGTATAGACTGCGGATAATTTGTAATGCAAGAGAATTTTTTTGCAAATATGGAATTTAATAGAAATGCGTGATTATTTTTCAAAATTCCATAAATCAACAAAATAGAACATCGTTTTGTGACGAATTTGAACGCAGAAATGGTAAGGCCGCATGCCAATAAGAATTTGTGACATAGTTTTGCAGTTTTAATAAATTCCAATTTTGAGATATTTAGAATTAAAATTTAGAAAAATGTCAAAATTGAGCTTTTCGTCTGATAGCCAGAACATCTGTTTATTGATGAATGTGCACTCGGAAATAGAAATGCGTACGCTGAACACGGGAATTCGCTCGCACCAAACTTTTGGCAAGTTTTTTTGTTGGATGTGACGTTTTCACACAGGTAGGAAACATCAGATAAACGGCGTCGTATCATGCCGATAACATATAGCGAACGCGGCGATATCACTGAGCTTCAGATCAGCTGTACAGACAACCGTATCGTGGGGATAGCTGCACTTGGCATTAAGGTTCACATTCTCAAGACACTTTCTCCAGATGCGGCTAACGATGTGTACAAAGTTCACTATACTGTTCACCAACATTTGACAGACACAAAGTATAGGTTGAACTTTTTACACACACAGCTTGTTTGTGGAGTATAAAAACATTACGTGGTTCTTAGAGTAGCCCTCTAGAAATCGGGTGGCATCCATGTAGCGTCCGCGAAGGAAGGCGCCGGCTTCGTACATCTGCTCGATTCCTTTCTGAAGCGGACGAATTTTGAAATTTTACAGATACCGAATTGATGTTTCATTGATCACACAAAGACGCAGCGATGGACTAGACGTGTCTCCGAAGTGTGCGTGCAGCAAACGAGAATTTGTCATCTCTAACGTTTGTCAGCTGCCCTTTGCCATGAGGCCAGAGGTGGTTGAACTGCTGATCGTCGAGAGGGCCTTGGATTGTGGGCGCCGTCTCACCGTGGCGCACCAGCTGAAGATAAGCAATCCGACGGGTACATCATTTACAGTACGTCAGTCGCCAATGCTATCTTCTTCGACTGAATTGCGCAGAGTTCACATACCACTTGGGCTAGAAGTAGCTTCTCGGCGGCGGAGATCTCCAGCGTGAGTTGCGCCGCCAACAGAACCGCGACGAATGCGGATCTCTGCATCTTCTCTTCCGTCTGTTGAATTGCAACACTAGGAGAGGCGACCTTTTCCAAAGTGGCAAGCCGACCAGTGCCTAAACATTCTGACGAAGGGCAGGACAAAGAAAAGGACGGACAAAAACTCTGGGCTCCTCCAAAAAAGTCAATTCCTCGAGCGTCTCGCGTGCAAAAGACGGCTCGGGAGGAAAGACAGATTACGGCTCGTTTTGGTCCAGCGGCCAGACGGTCGGCGGGCGAAAACCAGTCGAAATTTCCCTCAGCGGCGGTTGCGCCCAAGCGGAAAATACGCCGCTGGCTTCTTCCATAGGAAATGGCTATGGAAGGCAGACGCGTCAGACGGATGAGGGATTGGGCCAAGAGAGACGCCATGACTTTCTTCGGTTGCCGACGATCGATGATGATTTACGCCTCGACTGGTTTTGAAGCGTTGGATGAACCGTGAATTTGTGCCGCGTTTCTTAAATGGGAAAGGCCAGTTGGGAAAATCTCGCAAGTCCTACATATGTACATATGTACCAGATAAGGTGACACAAGCGCGTACAGCTAATGTATGAGCACGCATGGCAATTGAGTTAGAGAACGAGAAGCGGAATTGGTTCTTTGGCTGAGAATTGAACTCAAAAGTCAAGCGATTTCAACAACGGCTGTTCCCTCCCATACCAGTCATAAGTACGCTGGATGATGCGTGCTACATATCAGACTCCTCTCTCCAGTACCACTAGCCAAACGACCGTGCGGCGTGTCATTTTCATGCAATGCAAATGTGTCATTATCTCGAGTTGCGTACAGCACAGTTACAAATAGTTTGCGGTGGGATTATCTTGGAGAGAAGCGCGCCGCTCCGCCTTTTATGACACCGACCACTTCTCTCTCGATCCACGATCAATGCTGACGTCGTTTTGGAATCTTGCGCCCGTGTTAATCCGATACTGAAGATTGGCAAAGGCCGGCAGTAGACCGGTCCAAACTAATAGATTGCTGCAGCTGCCGCGCGGCGCGGCCTCTACCCAAATGTTTGCAGTCTTCCGCGCGACGGACCGATGCACGACGACTGTTGTTCCATTATCCCTCTCGGTGTGTGAGCCCGTCATTACGCACGCGCACTCTTTATGTGTGAGCAATACGGCGCCGCTCCATTAATTTAGGGGGGGGGGGGGGGGGATAGGGAACCTCACTCCTAGCCTAGTATACACAGAGAAATAAAAGAGTCGGCGACCGCCATTCGGTCCTTTTACGGCAACAGAGGCACTGTTTCAACAGGCGCCCCGCGGCGAGTATTGTTTGCACACACAGCGCACTTCTTTTAGCCCGCCGTTACTTTCTCCGCACGCCCTTAGGTCGATTCAAACTTGCCGTGACCGTGCAGGCGCGGTCTTGCTAGATTTTATACTTCCGGTAGATCGTCATAGATATTCTGTGCGCAGTTCCAAAGCCGCCCATTGAGCCAGAAGATTAACGCTCTTGGCTCTTGTTAGCGCAGGCGAGTTTGTTGAAGCGTTCAGTACCGTGCACCAAACATTCCATTCCAGAATCCAGACATGCCGTCTAGTTCGCGTTCGAGGAGTAGAAGTCGGTCGGCTAGCCGGAGTCGCAGTAGAAGTCGAAGTTGGGATCGAAGTCGAGACGGGCGTCGCCGCAGCTCCCGGAGTTCCCGCTCCCCTCTGCGACGACGGCGATCTCCGAACGGGCGCGACTGTCGGCTCTGCGGCGATTTGGACAGACGACTGCGCTACTACGAGGTCGACTCCCACCCCCCCCCCCCCCCCCCCCACTCCACCTCCTCTTCCTCCCTTCGCTTCACCGTCCAATTTTCATACGCTGCATACTGTACGTTATTACAGAAGAAACTGCCGGCGGTGCGCCACCAGCTAGCTGATGCCGAAGAAGAGTTGGAAGTCTGTCAAGCGAAACTTCGTGTTGTGAGTGATTCATCGATTTGGAAAGCACGCAACGTTGACTAACATGTCTACTGAGGATAGGCGGAGCACCACATTGATGTCAGTGTTGTAGGTCATAGAGTCGCGCAGTTGTCTGTCATTGCAGGCCAATGAACTGTTGGCATTTCGAGAAACCATCAGCCGGCCGCACTCGGAGAACGTCGAAGTCAAACCCGAGACCGCGGTTACTGCTTCACAAACTGAAGTGTCCGAGGAAAACTTTGCCGTCGGTAAGCCTGTTCCAACCGCTGCGAAGGTTTATTATTTCCTATTAGGTATATATTTCTATTAATTAAGTGATTAATTGATTTATATACTTGTTTATTTATTATTTATGGAAAAACTAACGTATTTATTGATTAATTTATTGCAATTTTCTTTGTTGATGTATTTATTTGTTTATTTGTATTTACTCGTCTGTTTATCTATTTATCTATTTATTTATTTATTTATTTATTTATTTATTTATTTATTTATCTATCTATTTATTTACCTATTTATTTATTTATTTATTTATTTATTTATTTATTTATTTATTTATTTATCTAATTATTTATTTATTTATTTATTTGTTTATTTACGGTGTTTATATTAACTGTGTTGTATTTATTCATGGCCATACTTTGAAACAGTCAAACACATTTATGTATGTATTCATTAATTTATTTAATACTTACAAATTTTCGACTCAGTTTTGGAATTTCACTTTATAAATCTTGTTTGCCACCTTTAGTGACTAAATCAGAATTGGATCGACTGCGTTCGGAGCGCCGTTCTTTGCTCACCGCCTTCGACTCGCTCGACGACTACTTGAATGACTGGGAGCAGAATTGCCAGCCGTCTGCCAACACTGCTCCAATGCCGCTCAAAGAGCGGAACACAAGCGACTGTAAATAAGTGCAACCGTTGCCTTGTAGGTTTGACTGCCGATCGTTCATTCCGTGTATTGATAGGTGCGCGTTGGTTTAATGAAGAGCGCTGTGTGTTCTTGTTTCACGATGATGTTTCGTGTTGCGTAATACGGACGGAAGTTCTGAGGCTGAGATGGAGTTCTCGAGCTCGCAAGCCAATTATGTTTTCTCGCAGCCGTATACTTAAGAGACGCTTTCTGAGAGAATCCGACCTTTGACAGCAGGAAGGGGACACTTCATTTTCGACCTTCTTCGATTTTGCTCATTTTCAAGTAGGTATGTTCTAGTACTTCTCGATTCAAGTCGTATGGAAGTTGTCGCGACCTTCTAGGTGATGCCGTTTTGGAGATGTGGCCCTTCAAAGATGCCCCTATAACATGCCGGTAGTATTTCCCGCTGGATAGAAGTCGAAAATCCCCTTCGATTGAAAACCCCCCTTTTTTCGCCCGCCTCAGCCGGGCGACACCCTACGAGAGCTCGGCGTGCGTGCGTGCGTCCGTGCGTGCGTCCGTGCGTGCGTCCGTGCGTAACGCTCTCAAATCTCGGCGTTGGAAAGTCGTAGAGCGGAGATCTTGGGCTCTGCGGATAGGTCTCGACTCACTGATCATTCAGCTAAGAGGTTTCGAAATTCGAAAGTTTGAATTGCGCGCGCTACAGTAAGCCGAAGGTCGAAACGGAGAAGGGCTCTAACTCGCTCGTCTTACGTCGTGGAGCGGCGTGCGATAGGTCAACTAAAAGGTCTCGACGTGCTCTTTCATTTGGCATTAACAATTTTCTTAATTACGCAAACACGCACCTCCAAAAACGCCATTCTCGACATTTTGACGCTAAAATCGTTCTAACTCGCTCAACTTGCGTCGTAGAGAGACAATCTCGAGGTCAGTGGATAGCTCTCGACTCGCTGATCATTTGTTCTTCCATTGGTCGCAACTAAAAAATTTGAATTTCGCGAGTTACAGTAACCCGAAGGCTTCAAACGCAAAACGGCTCTAACTCGCTCGTCTTACGTCGTAGAGCGGCGATCGACACGTCAGGTGAAAGCTCTCGACGTGTTCTTTCAGGCG
>JASAMZ010004336.1:0-36184 GCA_030248115.1 Linhomoeus sp. GSCO2_2 | reverse complement strand
GAACTCCGCATCAGACCTCATGTCAGAGGTGCACCAGAGGCGGTCAGTCAGCGTGACGGTGGCGCACACAGCGAGGAATAGAACCATTGTCAAGAGACAGGCGCCGCAGGGATGCGACAGTGAGTCTTTGTCTTGGCAAGAAGACTTGGAAATTCTAATTTCACTTCAATTGAGGTAATGAGTTAAATCGCTCAATTAATAGACGAATCCAATCCGCTCATGAAATTGCTTCCAGGCTGCTGCATTGCCGGCCAGTCCGGCCCGCCCGGAGTCCCAGGCGCTAATGGCAGTCCGGGCAGACCTGGGAAACCCGGCGTGCCCGGAAGGCCCGGTCGTCCACCGATCGTCTGCAAGGAGATCGACATTCCGCCCTGCAACCCATGCGGAAGGGGAACCCCTGGACCCGGCGGCTACCCCGGCATTCCAGGTAACGCATTGGAATTGTGCATTAGGCACTCATGCACGGTATTCACTGTGAGTAGATCCTTCAATAAGCCCCCCCACCCTTTCACCACGACCGTGGAGAGGGCGACGTTGACGGTGTGCACATTCCATGGAGGATTTTCAGTAGGCACATGCCTTATAGCACGTCACGTCGTACAGTGACTGTCGGTATAGGGACAGAAACTCGACAAACGCTTGTTGTATGTGATCTTCGTGTGTGAAACGGTCATGCATCCGTGATAGTGCTTCATTCGTCACCCATTCATTTATTTGAAAGTGCGTTCACATTCCAGGAACCCCCGGCCGACCCGGCAACCCGGGCCAAAACGGCAACCCCGGCAGGCCGGGCAACCCTGGGCCCAAGGGCCCGCCCGGACCCCCCGGAGAGCCCGGTCGGGACGGGCTCAGGGGGCCGCCTGGGCGAGCCGCAGTCTCCACGCCCAACATTCCCGGAGACCCGGGAGCCGTGGGGGAGGCCGGGCCCAAAGGTGGGACACTGCATTACATTTTGATTACTGTAATGTATCGACATTCCATCGAATTTGCGTATTGGCTGTGGGGTTGACGCACAAAGTATGTACGACCTCCACTGCACTTGCATATTGGCTGCGGGGTTACTGTTCCAAGCCCATCACATTCGACTGAATTTGCATATTAACTACTGTACGTACAGGTCTACCCGGCGACCCCGGCAGCCCGGGCAGGGACGGCAGTCCCGGACAGCCCGGACCCCAGGGTCCACCCGGGCCTCCGGGTCCCTCCGGGCCCGACGGGGACAACGGGCCGCCCGGCCAGCCCGGCAGGCCCGGACCGCAGGGCAACCAGGGCATCTGTCCCAAGTACTGCTCTCTGGACGGTGGAATCTTCTACGACGACGGCACTCGGCGATAATAGTCTGGGATTCGTTGCGGCCGCCATTATTTATGCTAGTCGCTTACTCGTCTGTGCGCTCCCGACCCCCTCTCCCCATAGAACGCTAAGCAGTTTCTGAGTCCCCCCCACCTCCAATCGCCTCAAGAATCTGCCGTGTGAAATTCCTAAACTTCATCGTGTGCTGCTCCCTCGTGCACTTACGCAGTTACGCACCATGCGAAATACTCAGAAAGTGCACTGCACTGTCTCCCTCTCTAGAACTTCTGCGTAGGGTCGATTCCTATGTTACTTTTTGCAATGGAGAGTTCTTTCACCAAAATGACGGTGTTGTCTGCTGCGGTTTGAACTGAATAGAAGCAATGTTGACAGAAGTCATGAGATGAGACACGCACATTGAACGCACCCCCCCCCCCACTCCAATCAACGTTGTCAAGTTGAGTTAAAGGGGGCGGTCGCGCGCCGACGACGACGACTTTTGAGACGCCGCGCGCGCGCCGAAGAGAAGGGTTCGCCACACTGAATTGCTTCGCCTTGCCTCATGGGCTAATTTTCGGCCGGCGCCCACCCAAAAAGCGCGCCCTACTCTCATTTCCTACCGTGCCAAAGTCGAGTAGACATCTGCAGTTACAGTACTCCCGCGGCGCGTCCACCAGACTCTGTTCAAGACCCACACTGTAGTCCTGAGAAGTGGAAGACGCGACAGAGTGCCGCCACTTCCGCTCCTCTTGGCCGCAACAATGGGCTCCTTGACGCTACCGTAATACGCCGAATTGCGCGCCAGATTTGAAACCGTGCGCAAAATGTGCTCACGAAAATGCTGCAGAAGTAGGAATTCTAAACACAAACGAATCTAAACACGTAAGCAAGGTAGCGTTGCGGATCTTCACTTCACTGGTGTCAGAGGTTCAAAAGGCTTCGTTGTCTTCGCGTGTGCTGTTTTAAAACAGACGTCATACTGTAGCGCATGCGCAGGCACGCATTGCCAACGCTTTGGACAAAGGCGGTTTTCCTAGAGGTACATAATTGCGTCCGTGAGCGGCGGCGACGACTTCATCAAAGGGTGGGAGTTCTTTCAAGTGGTCCGACGGCGATCAACCCACCCCCATCAGCCCCCTTTATTTGGAGGGGGTTTTATGAGACCACCGGAATTTACAGCGGCCGTTGTCAGCCGCGACGATGCCATTGACCTAGTTTCCTCTCCAGGTAATGAAGTGGAACGCTAGCGGCGATAATCGACCCTTCACTGAGTGAACGGGAGTCGAAATCGTCATGGCGCAAAAACCGTCCTTTTATCCCCATCGGTCCAGTGGTTTTTCCACTGCAATCCCCCTGAAAGGCCGCTGAACACCTGAAGCCCAGTCATGAGAGGTCGCCATGGCTTTCTTCAGCTTATGGGGATTGCCGTCATCGTCTCATCACTTCAAGTTCAAGGTATGCACATTGCACGGTACAGAAATGTGCCTTGTGCAGTGCGCAATGTAGGTAGTCCATAACACGTACGCACGCACGTGTTGTTAATGTCAGACTGGTGTCAATGGTGTTATGACCGTTGTTGATGACCGCTAGATGTGCCACTGAATACGTCGAATCACCTTTACCTTCAACAGTCACTGTGCGATGTGGATTTTCATTATGATTATAAATCGAACCGCTTTGCTTGCAGGCGCTCAGGAACCCTGTACAGAGTCTAACAGGACGGCATTTCTACGAACCGAAGGATATGAGTTGATAGGGGAAACAGAAGTAACGATCAACAATATTGAATTGAAGCAGTGCGCCGAACGATGCGATAGATCGGTTGCTGAGGTCTGTATCGAATCAGATCAAGAATTAAATTAAGAATAATATCAACTAAAGTAACTAAATTGAAAGAAAGTAAAATAAAATAGCTTATAATAAGTTAAACCAAAGTAAATTAATGCAAAGTTAAAGTAAATTGAATTACATTGATACAAAGTAAACTAAATTAAATTAAACTAAATCAAGTTATATTGAATTAAGTTAAATTAATTATTAAATTAAATTAAGTTAAGTAAGTCAAATTGAATTAAATATAATTACATCGAATTGAATTAAATTAAACTAAATCAAGTTAAGTAAACATTGAAATAAATTGACTTAAACTATACTAAATTAAATTAAATTGAAATGAATTGGATTAATTGAATTAAATTGAATTGAATTGAATTAAATTTAATTAAATCATAGTATATTGGATTGGATTAAATAGATTAAATTAGGTGAATCAAATTAAACCATGTCAAATTACATTAAATTGAATTAAAGTAAAGTAAATTAAATTAAATTGAATTAGAACTAAGAAGAGGGTGAATTAGAAAAAAATAAGAGGGTAATCAATATGAGATGAAATAGAACTGAATTCAAACATAGAATAAATGTCTAAAATACAGTAGATAAAATGAAAATTGCAATCGAAGATATAATATGATATCGAATGAAATTAAATTCAATGAGTGATTTATGCTAAATATAGCCTTGAAATAACAGACTGAACAGTGAAAAGTACCATAAGCAAAATAACGACGTTCAATTTCCCTAAGGTGTCCAATCTTTAGGCCGGCTTCAACTGCGAGTCATTCGAGTACGACAGCGGCTCACAGAGTTGCGCCCTTTCCGCCTTCAGTGCGCCTCCCTTTGGCAGTGACAGCACACTGGAAAAGAGCCCTTCGTCAACCACTTCCTTCTTCCAACGGATCTGCATACCTAGTAAATCAGTTTGCAACGATAGTGAAAACGCCAAGTTGAACTTTGATGGATCTAAAGTTCGACGCTTTCAGCCAACGAACTCTGCGACGCGCCCGCCTCATTCGAGCGCATTCCACAAAGCGTGCTCGTGGGTTTCGCGACGCAGGTACAGTATAGTCAGCTGAATCACAAAATTGACATTCGATTTTAAAATCCATTCGAATTATTCGCAATCTACGCAACGCGCCACATTTCCCAGGTCGCCCAATCCACAAGCATCTCCGACTGCCTGACGAGTTGCGTGGAGGCGCCCAGCCGATTTCAAATCGAGTGCTTGTCGGCCATGTACTACTATGACACCGAAGAGTGTTTAATCAATCAAGAAAACAGGAAAACGCGACCGGATCTGTTTACGCAGGACACCCAAGGCTTCATAGTGGATTATCTGGAGAACAACTGCGGGGGCGGTAAGTACCAAACTACCAGTACACCAACTTTACACACAGAGCATTATTTGTACAGTTAGACGACGCTGTTTTCGTGAATGATTTTGTATCTCCATCCCTACATTCCGCTTCATAGAGTCTTCAGTTCGTATTGATAATCACAAATTTGCACTCGTTTCCACTTCAGCCCAGTGTTTGTCGTCTCAGTCGCCCCACTACATCAGCATAGCGAATGTGGAGTTCAAAAGTGAATCGGACGCAAGAGTGACAGAAGTCTCGGATATTCGCGGCTGCAAAGCGGCTTGCTCTGTGAGTTTTGATATGCAAGTATGTAAGTACAGTACAGCATACTACCTATGTGCAGACATGCCACTGTCCCAGGATTTTGCCAATTGTCTTGTCTTTGTCTTTGTCTTTGGCTCCAAGTATTAAATTGTCTTGTCCTTGTCTTTGCCCTAAGGCCGATATCTTAAATTGTCTTGTCTTTGTTTTGTCTTGTTCTTAAATTGTCCTTACATTGTCCCTAGATTGTCCCAGACAAGGTTGTGGTTGTGCTGAGTTCATGTTATGTTCAACAACTCGGAGCTAGTATTTCCCAAACAACACAAGTTTGCATTAGACAAATCCTTAGATTATTACACTCAGAGTCCCATAAATAGTCTCCGAAACACAAAATTGCAGCACACTAGATGTTTGTGATTAATACTACAAAGGACAATCTAAGGACAATTTAAGGACAATTTACCTATTTGTCCCGACTACTCATTCTGATTGTCTTGTCTTTGTCTTGTCCTTGCGAAAACCCGGGACAATCTTAATTGTCTTGTCTTGTCTTGTCGGACAATTTAACCGAGTTAAATTGTCTAAGACCATTGTCCTTAAAGACAATGACATGTCTGCCTATGTGTCAGTACGAGGTAAGTTTAAAATATTGTTTAACATGAGTACACAATAATTCTGCAATATTTGACTACCATTGGTATTTGTGGAATTTCTAGGCAAACCGCGCCGACTCCAGCACCCAATTTCTCTGTCGCTCATTCATCTTCGACAACGCGCAAAGGTCCTGCTTCATTTCCATGGACAAAGCGGGGCAGACCGAAAATGGACAGATCGCAAACAGGAACAACGTGTCCTACTTCGAGAAAATCTGCTTGCAGTGTGAGTTGAGATACAAAGTCAAATCGGGGTGAATCCTTGTGGCATAAATGCGTGACAATTGTCTTTACTGATCTGAGGTCGCACTGGCAGTTCAGCAAAATGGGGATTGATTGTTGTGTATGTAACTTACCGTATGTTGATTTGTGATGCTGTGTTGTGTATCGCTTTGTGCAAACCACATTTGTGGAAATTTGCATCTTTCAGCCGACCTCACTTGCGTTGAGGCCACTTACGACCGCTGGCCTCAAATGGTTTTGGTGGGATTTGCGGAGAACGTGGAATCCGACGTTCCGAGTTTGCCCCGCTGTCTGGACCTCTGTTTGGAGAGCAGCGCCCAGCAACCCTGCAACTCTGTCATCTATTTTTATGACACGGTGGGTGAGAACTGAGTAGTCGACGTGACGAGACAACGAAGAATGCTGCGGTGTGTAGATGGAAAATGCCAGTCGGTGGTGTCAGAGGTTTGAAATGGTCGTTAGCCAACACTGCGAATTTGTCTCCAGCACAACGCCCAATATGCGACAGCACAACGACGCAATCTAAACTCCAGGCGGAGTGCGTCATGAACGAGGCGTCCCGGCTGACGAATCCCGAACTCTTTGGATTCGAGGATGACCAGCGCGTGGACTACTTTGACGTGATCTGCCTGGAGGAAGGTGGTCCTGGAACCACCACCACCCCTGGCACCCCTGGGACCCCTGGGACCTATGAAACCCCTGGGACCCCTGGGAGCCCCTACCCCACTCCGCCCACCGCCACGCTCCCGTCACGCTCGACCACACAGTACGGTAGCAGTCCTGGCGTGCGCCGGACCACCTATTTCACAACGCAGCCAACGGTGACCCGCTACCCGTCGCCTGAGACCACCACGCCCGTCTATTCGACTGATCTTGGGACCAGTTTCCCCACTGTGGTGACCTACAGACCGCAGACGAGGCCTACCGCTAGCTACGGGACCCCGGGCACGACCCCGGGTTACCCCGAGACGCCGGGAACTTACACTACTGCCCCATATATCCCCAGGACAACGACCCGCGACCCGACGCCGGTGTACACGGTCCCACCGAGGGTGACGACCAGCTATACGGACACCCCTGGTTTCTCCCCGTCCCCTCAGCCGTCTAGAACGACACCATACTATCCGAGGGCCACTACGACGCCGTTCCGCTACGCCACGCCACGCGTGGCCAGGACGCAGGGAAGTGAGTATTGTTGTGGAAGTGAGTATGTTTGGGACAATTCTGTAGATGTTTGGACGTCTGGGACCAGTGTAGCGAAGCGCAGATATTATCATACAGTACAGCGAATGAGCACCCTCCTTCTCTCCAGGCTCGTAGGGGAGAGGGGGATTTAGGGGAGGATTTGCAGTACTTTCATAGCACGCGAAATTGACTCTATTTGTACCTTTTGCAGCTCTGGAAACCCTGTGCCGACTGGACGGTATTTTGGTGGAGGTGACTTTCACCAAACCAACAAGCGGCTACCTCTTCGTGAGAAACCGCTTCCAAACCTGCCGGACCGAATTCCGAAGTTCGGAGATCGCCCAGCTCGCCATTCCTCTGCCTGGATCAGCCGAAGAGCGAATCAAAGACTGCGCCGGCGAGGAAGTGGTGAGTGGGGTTACTGTAGCTTCGGGATTCAAAGCGCACCAATACCTTAATACGCAAATTCGTGTTCAAGGGGGGTAACTGTAGCTTCGGAATGAAGCGCGCGCCACAACTGCAATATGTAAATTGGCGATCAGGGGGTCACTGTAGCCTCGGAATTCAAACGCCGGACTACGGTAGTATGCAAATTCGAGGCACCCAACGTCCACTCCTACATGGTGGTGGTGCAGAAGAACAGCTTCGGCGTGCCGGGTTTGATGACGGCCCAGGACAGGATATTCAACGTCACTTGCGACTATGGCGACGCGGAATTCAACAGGAATACTAATCGTCCGGGGTGGGCGCATTGTGTTGATTTGCATATGAATTTAAGCAAATTCTGAATATCCACAACTTCAGAAATGGTTTGGGCGCCAGAGGCGACGTCCCGAACGCCATGCGAATGCTGATCCTGAGGGATGGCGTGCCTGTCTCTTCGGTGCTTCTGGGGGAGGAGCTGGAGTTGAAATTCGAGTCGAATCTGGGTACTGTAACTTAATTCAAAAGGAAGCACTACCGTAATCCGATGGATCTATGCAAATTCAGTGGACGACTTCGGGTTTCTCGTGCGACGCTGTCAGGCGGAGAGGATAGGCGGCAATCCGCCCGCCCCCCAGCCAGTCAGGCTGATCTCAGATGGGTGCGAGACCTCTTTCAGATGTGTCAGGTGTCTTTCAGATGTACGACTATGAGACCACGACCCACTTCAGATGTCCCGAGCGGCGCATCATGGGCCGGCTGATCACGAGGCCAATCGAGAAGCTGCGCGACGGCTACTCGACGAGGATGCAGATGTTTCGCTTCGACGGCAGCAGGAGAGTTCGTCTGAGGTGCTCCATCGACATGTGCCTGGACCGGTGCCGACCCGTGAGTCAGCATTGGGCATTGATTTCAAATTCCTGATCACGAATTGTGGCCAATCAGAGCTGCGAACGTAGGAACTTCGCATATGCAGCACAAGCACGCTAGTGATACGGCACGTACATATGTGTAACAGATATCCTACATAGTTTATCGGGTTACAGTAAACCTACGTTAATTCCCAATCACTTCAGGTCACCTGCGACTTTCGCAATGGGACCGCGCGCTCCTTTGGAAGGAGGAAGAAGCGAGACACGGGGTCCAGATTCGAACTTGGGCTTGCATTCTTCCACTTGGCCAAGTGCCAATTGGTGTATTCGCAAGCAACACCGTTTCAGAGAGGTCATCAACCAGGAGCAAGTGAGCGGCACCTTTACCATCGTCGACACCCTGCCCTCAGTAATGGCCAAAGCCACCGGGGAACGAACTCTCATTATGGGGACTACCAGGGACGATTTCGGTTATGGTAAGCTTGCATTTGATGACCAATCGATAGATTGGCAGGTAGTGTACAAGCTTAACCTCGCCCATATTGCAGATCTGGAGAGTTCCCTGAAGAGGGGTCAAATCTGCCTGGCTCGGCCGGTCTTCCTGAGCCTATTCTGCTCCCTGATCGGCCTCTGCGTACTGGAAGGCTGCCTGATCGTCCTCTACCAGCTCTTCAAGACCCAGATCTACCTCAGCACTCGCCAGTGCCCCGTCTACCGCTGTCTTCGCCGGGTGCTCTACGGGCACCTGATCGTTGAGGAGCGCTCCATGGGAGGGCGCCAACCGAAGATCTACGAGGTCGTAAGCGAGGCAGGCAGCGATCTGTCGGCCAGATCCATCGCTGGACTGGTGCAAGAAGCGGAGCGGCTTCCCATGACGGCTAGAGCGTCGCTGGAGCGGAAGGCGACTCCTCCAGCCAAACTTGAGGAGAAGTGTACAACTGACTCCTCTGATGGACGCCATGGCGCCACCCCTGAAGCGGCCAAGGTGACACTGGCCGCTTCAGACGTCAGACGTCGTGGTGGCGCCGCGAGCGACACCAGCTACGCGTCCAGTGGCCCTTCCCAGAGGCCAAGGAGGAGGCCTTCAGCTGCCAACCATGTCAATGGGAACTCTGGCAGCAGCGACCTCTCCACATGCGCCTCAGCCACCACGACCTCCTCATCCACGTCGTCAGGCTCTTCTTCCCATGCGCTTGTGAAGCAGCGCAGCTCCAAGCAGAGGAGGAGAAAGAAGGTCCACTTTGGAGCTTCGGTCACCACTGACGACTGTCAGAGCGCCAGTGACGCCACACTGGACGCCAAGACGGAGAGTCGTCGACGTCACAGAAGCTGCGACGTCCGAGGGGACAGGAAGCGGCCTCAGCACGGCAGGACTGCGTGTTAGCTGGGACAGCTTGCTTTTTATTTCGTGATAACTCTATTTTGTGCCGGATGCGGTTTCGGGGGATGTTTTCGCAGTGTGAAGTTTAGGTGTGCACGAGTAGAAGCTATTTGTGCAGGAGAATTGCCAAGAGATCTTGTAGTTTGCTATTCTGTGAATCCAGCACATTTCAATCCGTTCAGAGCCCTTCCTATCCAAAGGGGGAAATACGGAGAGCGTGCACTGGAGTACCTCGCCATAAAGGCGCAATTAGGGCCCAATTCAATATTCCAGCTAGCGAGCGCCGACGAAAGAAGAAGACGATTCCGCTTATCGATGGAAGCTGGATCGAGTCCAACTATGGCTTTGGCAGAACCCGATTCTGAGAAGGTGGGGGGGGGGGGGGGGGGGGGGAGGGGGGGGGGGGGGGATCTTCCCCTCCTCTAGAGTGTCTTCTGGGCTCTTAGCGGGGCGCAAAACGCGCCCCCGTCAAGCACCTAGGATGTCGGCTGGCTGCTCAGTTTTCTCGCGACTGAATTAGCGTGGCGGCGGTGGCGGCGCCCTGTCGATTGGCAATTCTTCCAGAAGGAGAGAGAGGGTTGGAGGGCGGCTGGCGTCCAGCGAGCGAGCGCATGAGAGAGCCAAGTGTCAATATTCCCGCCGACGCAGCGGCGACGGAACTCTTCCAGGCGGAGGGAGGGGGGGGGGGCTGAAAACGCCAATAGGCCGGGGGTCTTTCGCCCTCCGCGTTGGAGGCTGGAAGCCGTGGCGTGTCTCCTCCACTCTCTGGCCGGCGCGTAGCAAAGCCGTCGTCCGTCTGGTCGCCCGTCCACATATCGATGAGCGCCGGCGCCGCCGGCGCGTCGTCTTCTTCTCCTCCCAGCGGCCCCGAGCTCATTGGGTCGCCCCCCCCCCTCCCCTTCTTCCATACGTATAGGGGAGAATGCGTGACAATCCCACCAAGCAGCCGCAGGCTCCCCCACCTATCCTCGGCGGACCGCCGTCGCGGAGCGGTGTACGTACGCCCAAGCTCACAGGGCGCGGGCGCGCCAGCAGGAGTTAACTGGGAGTCGAAGAAGAAATTGAGAAAATGCCTGCGCGGCGCCGCCTGCCCAAAAACCACCGACTAATTCGGCGTCGCCGACGGCACCCAAAGACGGAGGGGGGCGCGCGCCTCCTCCGGTCGAAGGCCTATTAGCAGTCGAGCTCCCCTCCCCCCCCCCCCTTTTCGTTTTGCGACAGTCCCCGCTGTTTCTTTTCCTTCTTCGAATAGCGCCAAGTGGAAGGAAGATTTACAATGCCCTCAGGCGGCAAACCGGCGGCGGCGCCGCCGGCCGACAATGCGGTAAGCGAGTTTGGAGCGGTCGATAAGTATGCGAAGGCCAATAATGCGCAACTCTCCCATAACGGCCGCCCGCCTTTGGGCCCAATTCAAGTTTGGGCGCTTCTTTGTCCGGCGTACACTTGTAGCATGTTCTGTTTTGCGTGTAAACTTGGCTAGGAAAAGAAGGTCCCAACCTCGAAAATGCACCCGTCCATTCGGGAACGGAGTCAGTTCTACCTCTTCGCTTATAAACACCTGAGACCGGTAGGTGTGAAAGGCTTCTTCAGAAGTTATTTGAGAAATCAGTTGCGCCTAACAAAACTTGTAACGCTAGCGTGTACGTACATAGAGTTACAGTACAACCATCCTATATACTAAGCGGCAAGAGTCTGTTTGTTTGTTTGTGGGTCTGTGGACGCCATAACTCTAGCCACAGTTGACGGATCGCGATGGTCTATGGCTTAAACTAACCGTCATAACCTGAAGTTTTGCATGAAGGTTTGTGGACTTTGGTCGATGTCTAAATTCCAAAATATTACGAAAATATCGACTGCGCCTGCACATTCTGAGCACAGAAGGTACCATACGCTGTGACTGACATTTGATTTCGCGCCAAAAGCACTTTACTGTATCTCCGATCACTAAAGAGTTGTCGTTGTGAGACTCCAAAGTGTATTTGCAGGCACTGCATGCACTGGCAGGGACACAGCATCAAACCATTCTGGATCTACGTCAAATGCCTTTAGATCTACCTGAATTCTCCTACAGGCTAAATCCAAATGTCTATGGGCTGAAGCCAAGTGTCTATTGTGTATTTGCAGGCACGGGAGCTGGTGTGAGCCTAAATGTAGGCACTGGCAGGGGCACAGTGTCAGATGGCTTGAGATCTATCTGAAATGTTCTATGGGCTAAACCCAATTGTCTACAGGCTAACCAAAGTGTCTATTGTGTATTCACAGGCACGGAAGCTGGTGCGATCCTAAATGTAGGCACTGGCAGTGGCACAGGGTCGAATGACTTTAGATCTATCTGAAATGTCCTACGGGCTAAACACAATTGTCTATGGGCTGAACCCAACACCATTCACCATAGAGATTCTCCTACGGGCTAAAGGCTCTAGTCCTTTATACTAAGCGGCAAAACTCTGTCCATCTGTTTGTCTGTGGATCTGTCTTTTCCATAACTCTAGAGACAGTTGTCGGATCGGGATGATCTATAGCTTAAACTGACCGTCGTAACATGTAGTTGTGCACCTCCTATTTTAGAACTTTGACAGATGACAAAATTCCACAATATTTCACAAATATCAGCTGCATTAGTGCATTTTGAGCACAGAAGGTGCCACTCGCTGTGATTGACATTCGATTTTGCGCCAAAAGCACTTTACAGTGTTGCCACTCATGACAGAGCTATCGTTGTGAGACTCCAAAGTGTATTCGCAGGCACTGCATGCACTGGCAGGGGCACAGCATCAAAGTGCTTTGGATCTATGTCAAATGTCTTTAGATCTATCTGAAATCTCCTACGGGCTAAACCCAAATGTCTATGGGCTAAACCCAAGTATCTATTGTGTGTTTACAGGCAAGGGAGCTTTGTGCGAGTGTAAATGTAGGCACTGGCAGGGGCACAGTGTCAAATGGCTTGAGATCTGTCTGAAAGGCCCTATTGGCTAAACACAAATGTCTACGTGCTAAACACAAGAGTCTACTGTGTATTTACAGGCACATGAGCTGGCGTGAGTCTAAACGTAGGCACTGGCAGGGGCACAGGGTCGAATGGCTTTAGATCAATGTGAATAGTCCTGTTGGCTAAACCCAATTGTATACGGGCTAAACCCAAGCATCTATTGTGTATTTACAGGCATGGGAGCTGGCGAGGTTCTAAACATAGGCACTGACAATGGCACAGGGTCTAACAACCTGAGATCTATCTGTACTGTCCTGCAGTGCACTGAATTTGATGATCGCGTCATCTCCTTCATGCTCTGCAGATTGCCCATATGTTATTGACCATAGAGATTCTCCTGCGGGCTAAAGGCTCTAGTCCTATATACTAAGCGGCATAGAGTCTGTCTGTCTGTTTGTCCTCGCGATAACTCTCGACAGCATTGATGGATCGTGACGATCTATACATCAACAGAACCGCTATCCTCTGAAGTTGTGCGCCTCCTATTGTGGACTTTGGCAGACGACAAAATTCTTAATGTCAAAAATGTCTCTATTTAGAATCTACTGTATTTTGGCATGTTGTGAACCTGAATACAGTATGCCTAACAGAATAGTAGTCAGTTTAGTAATGACTAAAGTGCAAACATCCTATATACTAAGCGGCATAGAGTCTGTCTGTTTGTTTGTTTGTTTGTTTGTTTGTTTGTCTGTCCGGCCATTTTGTCGAGACACACGCGACGGATCCTTGAGATCTATACATCAAAAGAACCGTCGTTGACTGCGATTTGTCCCCTCCTATTTTAAAACTTTCGCATCTTGCTAAATTGCACAAAAATCACGAAATTATCAGCTGCACAGTACATTTTGAGCATGAAAGAGTGCCTGTCGGTCATTTTTGTGGAAATTTCGCACAGTCGCGTCACAATTCATTACAGAGTTGTCTCTGTGAGACCCCGATGTGTATTCAGAGGCATGGGAACAGGTGCGATGGTGAATACAGGCACTGGCAATGGCGCAGTGTAAAGAGACTTTTGATCTATCTGAAACCTCAAATGGGCTAAACACAAATGCCAATATGCAAAGTTCAGCGTAGTCAAAGGTGCGGAAGCAGGTGCAATGGTAAATGCAGGCACTGGCAGGGGCACAGTGTCAGAAGACATTAGATCTATCTGAAATCTCGGGCACAGTGTCAGAAGACATTAGATCTATCTGAAATCTCCTATGGGCTAAATGCAAGCATCCATGTGTTAACTTCAGTGTATTCTGAGGTATGGGAGCTGGTGCAACCCTAAAAGCAGGCACTGGCAAGGGCACAGTATCAAATGATGTTAAATCTATCTGAATCTCCTATGGGCTGTTGTGAGCATTGGCTGTGAACCATAGGTCAATACATGTTGTGAACAGTGGCTGCTTTCCATGGGTCGATGCAAATGACTGTTTCCATAGGCGTTGAGCCATACATTTTACAGTATCACCTATGGGCTAAAGGCACTAGTCCTATATACTAAGCGGCATAGAGTCTGTCTGTCTGTTTGTCCTCGCGATAACTCTCGACAGCATTGATGGATCGTGACGATCTATACATCAAAAGAACCGCTATCCTCTGAAGTTGTGCGCCTCCTATTGTGGACTTTGGCAGACGACAAAATTCTTAATGTCAAAAATGTCTCTATTTAGAATCTACTGTATTTTGGCATGTTGTGAACCTGAATACAGTATGCCTAACAGAATAGTAGTCAGTTTAGTAATGACTAAAGTGCAAACAATAATGACTAAAGTGCAAACCACTGAAACATTGTTGAATGCTGCAAATATAAATGTAGGCACTGGCAGGGGCACAGGGTTGAACGACTTGAAATCTATCTGAAATGTCCTACGGGCTAAACCCAAGTGTCAATTGCGTATTTACAGGCACAAAAGCTGGCGCCGTCCTCAACATATGCACTGGCAGGAGCACAGGGTCAAATGACTTGAGATTGTTCTGAAATGTCCTATGGGCTAATCACAAATGTCCACAGGCTAAACTCATGAGTCTATTATGTATTTGGAGGAACGATGCCTGGTGCGATCCTAAATGTGCCTGGTGCGATCCTAAATGTAGGCCCTGGCAGGGGCACAGTGTCATTTGATGATTGCATTATCTTCTTCATGCTCTGCAGATTGTCCATGCGCTTTGATCAAAGAGATTCTCCTACGGGCTAAAGACTCTAGTACAATACAGTATAGCGCGCTAGCCATGCAGTACGTACATACATAAACGTCATACAGACACATACAGCGTATGGTATGACGATTCAACAGAAGCTCACGGGCCACCTACATACATGTACATACACTAGATGCCGTTGGGAAACGGTAACAGATTATACACTACCATACCTACGAATGGAGAATGGAATGGAGCTACCAGAATGGAGAACAAATAGTAACTACATATGTACAAACATTCCGTTAACGTCCGTGAGAGAAAGCATTGAGTGGAATTTCTACGGACCTTTAGATGCCGTTGGTTGTCTGAGGATCAGTAGAATTCGCCAAGAATGCTCTTACGATACTCTGTGCAGACAGAATGATAAGAGAACTGAATATCACAACTGAATGATCTAACAGAATGTTACTCTGGGCAAAGAAACACTAGCAGCCTCTACTATTCCTCTGTCTCTACGTTACGAACCCAATATTAGGGAATTGCGACTTGAGACGACTTCTATTAATGGGCAGCAGGCAATACTAAGCGGACACAGGAGATTAGAAGCATTTCAACGTTGCGGTCAGGTTTCCCAATAGAGTCACTTTAGAGCCGTGGGAGAACCTATAAAAGCGCCCAGAAGTCCCAAATATATCTCTCAAGACGTCACGCTGCAGCTCGCTTCCGTCATCAGAGGCTTTCTTCCGTGTAGTGCAGTGCGAAAGAAGCCACAACGGTCGTCGCCTTGCTCGGAATGAGTTTTCACTTCTCCCCTCTTGTGATACAAACTTCGGAAGGGCCCGCACACCGCCGGAATGTAATCAACTCCCCTCGGCCGCGCCTTCCTGAGTGGATTTTGACTCGCGGCGCGCACGCGGAGCGAGAAAGCCTAATTTAGGCGAGAGATAGAGAGAGAGGGAGACTGAGCCATTAGGCGCAAAGTGCGCCGTCAGTCAGAGTGTCTTGTTGTTGAACGGGCTCTGATTTATGCGCCACCTACCCTACGGCGCACTCACTGAAATTTACAAGCTCCCTAAGCCCCTTCGAACCACCCAGACGCGAATGAAAGGCGCCGTCGCCCCAAATTTCCGTTCGGGACCCCGAAAACGGGCCGCTCGTTAAACCTGGGCCGGTTCCTCGTTGCGCTAACGCCATTGCGCCATCCATAGCGGCCGCCAGTGATGGCCTGATCCCAAAACTAGGTTTTCTCCACTCTTCTATACGAAGTGAGAAGAGGGCGCCGCCTTTCGAATCGCCATACCCTCGTATAGGGTTCGCGAAGGATGGGCAGGCACAACTCGCTGAAAAAGAGCGTGCGCTTCCGTCGACAAAAAGCGCTGAGCAGCGCCGCAGAAGTCGAACGCCAGCTGCTCCAGCAGCAGAGAGTCCGTGTGGCGCGTTTGTGAATTTCGATGGAATGGTGGCGTATTGTTCTGGCCTTGTTACTCGTTGTGTTCGGAAAAGGTAGGTACAGTAGTCTGCAAATTGGGGGTCGAGCTGCCACAAAATTTAGTGAGCGGCGACTGTCGGCTGCAGCAGCTGGTTATTTCACTATTTTGGGCGAATTCTGTAAACTTTCGCGCAAGTTTTCCTTCCAGAATTCGGCCGACGTCGGTCACACGGACGCCTCTGGGAGGTTCGTCAAAGAAGAGAGGAGAAAGGAAACGGAGGCTCAAGCTAGAGGCCAGCTGGAGACCGCAAAGGTGTACTTATAGTTACCTCCACTGTTTGAGGAAGACGTGGTGGAATAGTTGAGTATCAACCGTTCACAATTGGAAACCCCAAGAAGCTCAAATTGCGATTTCGTCCATTGAGGAAGCCATCTGAAGTAGCTGCGCAGTTTGCGAATCATGTATCATGTCAGCCTGAAAACTGCTCACCTATACACACTTTGGTGCCACTCGAGTACTACTAGATTAAGAAGACAAGGTATTCACTTCAAACCAGCCCATTTATCAAAATACGCATAGCTGTTCCAATTCCAGTACAAGCCCGTCGCCTTCGCCGTTCGCACCAACATCGCGTACGACGGCAAGATCGACGACGACGCCCCCCTGCCGGGAAGGGCCGTCTCCTTCGCTCCCAAGGACTTCCTGCACGTCAAGGAGGTTCGCTTCAAGACCCGTTCAAATTCAAATCGTTTAGCATACCGTACCGTAAAGGAGGTTTGCTTGAAGACCCATTCGAATTCAAATAGTTCGCCAACCGTACTCTCAAGAAGGTTGGCTTGAAGACCCATTCGAATTCAAATTATTAACCTACCGTATTCTCAGAGAGGTTCGCTTGAAGACCCATTCAAATTCAAATTGTACACCTACCGTACTCTCAATCTCAGAAGTACAACAACGATTGGTGGATCGGTCGGCTGGTCAAGGAGGGAGAGGAGCTTGGATTCATACCCTCACCGGCGAAGTTAGAGAACCTCAAGTTGCAGCACGCTGGCAGACAAGCGAAGCTCTTGTGAGAACACAGTATCAGTGTTGCGTTGAATTGGTTACGGTAATGAGGGCATTTGAAATGCTTCAGTCAGCACAGCAGCTCCACTTCGAACATTGCTCACGACAGTTCGGAGCCGTCGACTCCTGGTCAGTAACAGTCACTGCGAGGCCAGGAAGGGTTGCAGTGAAGTTCTAGGCTTTTGCCAGCGAATATATTTGTCAGTCTTCAAAAGTTGGTCAGCTACACATGTACGTATGCCAGAGAAAGTTTCAAGTTACTTGCATACTCAAATTGCGTTCGAATTGAGTTCGTTAGGAGTACTTTCATGTCGAGAGTGCTCATACCAAACAGACTGCAACATAGAAATACTCGACTAACTTTACTTTCGCAAGAGATACCGTGTTTGTCGTCACATTAACAAATCGATCAAATCTTCCAGAGCGCAACAGCTTCGACGGCGCGGGGCCGGCAGAGGAGTCGGACGGAACGCCGGGAATGAGCTCAAAGCAGCCGCACAAAACGGGCCACGGCATCCCGGCCGCCTTTGGGGGCGCCGGCAGGGGCGACAAGCGCCTTCCCTTCTTCAAGAAGGTAATTACAGTACACTGAACATACTGTAGGTTGGTTGGTGATCGACCTGCTACTGTAGAAGGAAACTTCTAGCGAAAGATTTTCAACGCATTTCTTGAAACAACCTTCAAGCTGTTGATGATACTGCGAAGAATTTACCCATTTCTCGCTTGAAAAGTTGATCATCTCTCGAACTCCCATCTGAAGCTGTTCGCTTTCGATTTGCACGCAGAATGGCATCAGTTACATCTTGTGTCTCTGCTGACACAAACCGCCTGACATCCAATACAGCCAGCCATCTCTCAAGGCTCCCATCTCCACGCTTCAGCAGGACAACCAGCCCCCTTACGACGTGGTGCCCTCCATGAGGCCGGTGGTGATAATCGGGCCTTCTCTGAAGGGCTACGAGGTCACGGACATGATGCAGAAGGCCGTCTTCGACTATCTGAAACATCGCTTCGTGGACCGCATCATTATCACCAGGGTCAGCAGCGACGTCTCCCTGGCCAAGAAGTCCACCATCAACACCTTCACCAAGAGGAACATCGTGGAGCGCTCGCAGTCCAAGGCCAACTTCAGCATCGGTGGGAGTGGGACGAGTGCCTGTTGTGCGCGTCGCACGTAGGCTGCGCATTCTGCTACATATGCCGCGTGTGCTTATTGCCGCGCGTGGCGATCGTGTCTGCGCAGCGTCTTCACGCGAGCGCGGGGTGTTATAGTGCAAGCGTGGTTGACAGTGTACATGCGTCGCTCACATTGCCCATGCGTGGTTCACGTTGCGCACGCGTGGTTTACATGCATTGGAAACGCGTCGAGCGTGTTTTACGTTGTGTATGCATGTGGTTACCGTAAATACTCCAATAAGCCCCCCTCTTCATCTCCGCCTTGTAGAGCATGCTGTCGAAGTTGAAGAAGGGGAGGGGGGCTTATCAGAGTATTTACGGTAACATTGAGAATACTATGCGGCTGACGACTACTCGTTTTGGCTGCCGCCAATCCATCTCAACAACATCAATTCCCTCTCTTCAGCCGAAGTCCAGTCCGAAATCGAGCGCATCTTCGAACTCGCTCGCTCCATGCAGTTGGTGGTGCTGGACTGCGACACTGTCAACCATCCCAGCCAGCTGCTGAAGACCTCCCTGGCTCCACTGATCATCTACATCAAGATCAGTTCGCCCAAGGTGCTTCAGAGACTCATCAAGTCCAGAGGGAAGACGCAGGCGCGAAACATGAACGTTCAGATGGTGTCGGCGGAGAAGCTGGCTCAGTGCCCCATGGTGAGTGGTGTACGGTACATATGTGTGGATTATGGTATATTTTGTGAAGACTTGTGATACCAAATGCTCTTGCGTGGAATCGAAGCAGACAAATAGCATCTGCAACTTCCGGGCGTCCTCCGACTTTACCTATTTTATGTATACCTACCTTTTGAATGACAGGTTTTCCCGCTTAGCTGGCTGGATAGCCAAACAACCCCCAAACACCACCCTATTCAGTCGATGCAATTTCAGTTAAAAGGGTTGACCTTGGATCGAAAACAAGCTTTTCAAGCTCCCGCCACCCATACTCATTTGTCTCATGTGCACCGACGCATGAGGTTATTTGTCAGGCAAATATATTCGAATTGGAATGCATCCTCGAGCCTACCTACATAGGTACAGTACGACATTTCCCTCCAAGCGTTCAAAATATAGCCCTCTTTTCTTCAAATTCTCATCCCAAACTCCCCCATTCAGGAGCTGTTCGACCTTATTCTAGACGAGAACCAGTTAGAAGACGCCTGCGAACATTTGGCCGAGTTTCTGGAGACTTATTGGCGCGCCACACATCCTCCAGTGAAGACGCCGCCTCAAATTCGCAAAAATCGCACTGGCCCAGAGGAATCTTGGGGACCCTCAGAGGGGCCGGACAGCGCGGCCGAATCGGCCCTGCCCGCGGCCATCCGCAAGAGAATGGGTCAATGACGTCGGCCTGGCGTCGACTTGTGTGCGTGTTGCGTGATTATCTCCCCTGCGGCTTTACCTCCGCTACAGTACCCTCCGCACTCGCAGTCACCTCTGAAGGTTCATTACTGCTGCTTCCAGAGACGACAGAGGAGAGTTTAGTGATTCGATAGTCTGATCTCGGATACAAACTGATGCTGTATCACATTCGTGCTGCGTGCGATACTGTGCTAGTAGCGTCGCAAAACGCAAACACTGTGATTCAACGCAAAAGAAGCTTTGTTTTCGAAGAACGGAGTCACGCAGGCGGGAAAACGTGACCAGTGCGAGAAGACGTCGCTTTTATATCGTGGAATTGAATTGGGTGGTGCAGCAGCAGCACGCTCCGGAACAAACGCTTCATTAGTTCGGCGGGAGCCGAATGAAAAGGGAGCCAATTTGCCTCCCTCCCCTCAAGTTACGTCACCTCCACCCTGCAATAACGCTGCGCCTTAGGGGCGGCGCTTACGATAACTCTTGGCAAGGCGCATGAATGTTTCATCAGAAGAGTTATGCGTACGCTGCCCCCCACATGAGCCGCAAATCTCATCTCATCGTTCATTAAGCAAAGTCTCATAATCCCGCATCTTCGCGCGTGACATCGCCAATCAGCCGACCTTCCATCACCTTTCGATTACAGAGGTTACAGAGACCGAGAGCGCCATAACCATACCATAGAAGAAGGGAAGGCGCTTTGACGTAGGCGGCGCGAGCTTTCGCTAGTTTGTCACAGAGGGACAGAGCACAAGCATGTCTGTGCCTGGTGGGTGGCACACAGCAGCAGCAGAGAGGCAGAGTCAAGACGACGCGGCTGCTGCCATAGCGGCGGCCGTCCAAGCGCGAAGCCTCGAGCGAAATCGATTCTGCTTGAAGAGAAGGTTGGGAACCCTCCGCGCGAGCTACCTACTCCCACACACGCGAATACAGTAGGCTTCGCAACAAGCGGCGTACCATATTATGACGATTGAATGGCATCGTATGATCTCATACGACGCGCGAATATCGGCTGCAATCTATGTCTCAGTGTTTGTACTTGCTCCAGGCCTGGCACATACAGCAGCGGATGTTTGCGATAGTCTACTGTATTCGATGGCGCACAGATTCATCTATTCAAGCTGCTACTGTGTCATGAAGGCTATTGGATGGAGGCGGCTGAAACAGCTGCGGACGCTCCGCCCGCGGCTTTCTGCCTTGTTCAGCCATTCATTGAGCTCGCTCGGCTCCTCTGTTTCTAGCCGCTCGCCGTCCGTGTTTCTGGCTTGTTCTCTGTGCCTATTGTGATGCCGCCGCGATGCGTGAGCGCCGCTTGGTAGCACGTGCGCGTGCGCCATGTACATAGATGACGCGCGAATTGGTAATCGGGTAGATGGGTAGACGAGTTTTTCTCCGCGAAACGCCTTGAATGTGCCAGTGATAAATCCTATCGTGTCTCAAACTAGCACGCTCTTCCTACAGTGGTGGTTCGTCCAGCCAAGATGGGTCTGCTTACATTAACGCTGCTCGCGGTCGCCGCCGGAATTTCCCAAGCCAAGAAAGTCGAAGATGTGGAGTTCCTCATGCCAGGAGTCAAGACGACACAGGTGGGACGACATTCGAACTCAAGCGAAGTTTGACTTGAATTTGAGACATAAGAGTTTTCTTGGTGGTTTCAGCACGACGCCTACATGTGCACCAGCATGAGCGCAGAAGACGTGGAGGGATACCTCGGTGAGTGCTTCCCCCGTCAATGAGACATTAGCACCCCAATTGTTCTCAACTGCAATAGAAAATAAGCCCTTTAGAAGGAAGCTAACATAAGGAAGATAACAGATTCTACGTCCACTGTAAGCACATCAATATGCTCTACACTACTGCAAAATTGCGCAGCGCACTGTAAACCAGAAGTTGTACGCTGCACAACGTTTCTACCAAAGGGCATTGTTCTTATGTGTATAACCACTCTTGCACTGAATCATAGCCAACTCGACATGGGGATGGTACTTGGAATCGCGCCTTTGAATTTCACATCTACCGTACCCCAATCTCCACTTCAGTGGGCTTCAAGCCCCAAGCCAGCATGAAGACGGCGCACCACGTCCTGCTGTTCGGCTGCCTGAAGCCTGGGGCCGAGGGCGAGGAGACGTGGAACTGCGGCGAGATGAGCAACCCGGACGGCACGGCTCAGGCCCCGCCCTGCAGCCCCGAGCACACGGAGATCGTCTACGCCTGGGCCAAGGACGCCCCCGCCCTGAAGTTGCCCAATGGTAAGGGGACGTCTGAAAGACATGACATGTGGCTTCAGTGGCACTCACACCTGCGACGCCTTGTGAGCACTAAGTGCACGATGTTGATCGTCAGGTCGTGAGTAGGTGTTCTAGTGAGTAAGAGTATATAGACACTTTGACTGCCCAAATTGTTGTGGAATAATGAGTAACCAACTAAAGAATGACCAGATCATCTGAATACCGCATTCAGGAGTCGGCTTCAAGGTGGGCGGCAACTCGAAGATTCAGCACCTCGTCCTCCAGGTCCACTACATGAACCCCATGGACCGTGAGTGGCTTGCTGATAGTGTCATTTGCCTGCCATTTCATTAGACAACGATGTCCCTGTGAAGTAATTTGCGTTCATGGTTTGGACGTTATTTGTTAGGGTCCACTTACAGTATGAACTTCAGTAGGCAGTAAGCATTTGTCTGGCGTCCATTCTAAGCCCTCACTCTGTGCTTTCAGATGACTCGTCTGGCCTCATCCTGCAGTTCACCGAGGAGCCGTGAGTTCTTTGACCACTCTGAACAAACATTTTTGGCGCTTCAGAACATCCAAATTCATTTCAGAATCCCCAAGCGAGCGGCCACTCTACTGATGGTGACCGGCGGAATGATCGAGGCCAAGAAACCCGGTCGGTTGACCGGTCTTATTAAATCTTCTTCGTAAATTACGCTAATACACAAGTCGTATTTTACAGACACTTTCGACGTAGCGTGCCGCATCGGCCACGAAGGCATCGAGATGCACCCCTTCGCCTTCCGAACGCACACCCACAAGCTTGGTATGTGCCGTTTTGCTTTGGACCGGGGTAAATGGGCGCCTCATTGAAGTTTTAGATCAATTGTCGAGCGTTCAGTTTCAATCCAAGTTTCGTTATGATTATTTTTTCGCCGCGCCTCAGCGCGGCGAGGTGTATATATACGGTTGACAATGTCTGTGTGTGTGTGTGTCTGTGTGTCTGTGTGTCTGTGTTTCCGTGGCACCGAAGTAAAATGTGTGACATATGTGGTCAAGTAGACTCGAGGTCGCTGAGTATGGATCCGATGTCCGTTTCTGTTGCTAATTTCGCATTTTCGAGATATTCGCAATTAAACTTCGAAAATGTCGAAAATCGACTTTTTCGTCTGAGGCGCTAGCCGCGAAATTTCTTCAGAAATGGAAGGAGCGTGGACCGCGGATAATTTGTAACACAAAAGAAATTTTTTGCAGATGTGGAATTTAATAGAAATACGCGATTATTTGTCAAAATTCCATGAATCAACAAAATAGAACGTCGTTTTCTGACGAATTTGAACGCAGAAATGGTAAGGCCGTATGACAATAAGAATTTATGACATAGTTTTACAGTTTTAATAAATTCCAATTTCGAGATATTTAGAATTATAATTTAAGAAAATCTCAAAATCGAGATTTTCGTCTGATGGCCAGAACAGCGGTTTATTGATGAATGTGCACTCGGAAACAGAAAATGCGTACGCTGAAAACAGGAATTCGCTCGCACCAAACTTTTGGCAAGTTTTTTTGTTGGATGTGACGTTTTCACACAGGTAGGAAACATCAAATAAACGGCGTCGTATCATGCCGATAACATATAGCGAACGCGGCGATATCACTGAGCTTCAGATCAGCTGTACAGACAACCGTATCGTGGGGATAGCTGCACTTGGCATTAAGGTACACATTCTCAAGACACTTTCTCAGATGCGGCTAACGATGTGTACAATGTTCACTATACTGTTCACCAAAATTTGACAGACACAAAGTTTTGGTTGAACTTTTTACACACACAGCTTGTATTATTCTATAAATTGAATTGCCACTGAATTGATATCAGCTTTAAAACGAAGGTATATTTGCATCACTTTGCTTAACATTTTTTTAAACGAAACCGAAATTAAGCTTAAACGAAACCTTGCAGGCAAGGTGGTCAGCGGCTGGAAGGTGACGCGCCAGAGTAACGGCAAGGACAAGTGGGAGCTGATCGGCAAGCACGACCCCCAGGAGCCCCAGGTGTGGTGACAGTCGCGGGACACATCTGAAACTACCACTGAAGCTTGCAGTGATGAATATCAAACTGCTCATTCAGATGTTCTACGACGTCGCTGACAAGGCCATGACTCTGCACGAGGGCGACGTTGTCGTGAGCGCCTTCGATGGCTTTTGTGTTCAAATGTTGAAGTGACGCAGCCGTGCGCTAATCAATTTTGAAACTTGACGACAGGCCGCTCGCTGCTACATGGAGAACACCGAGAACCACGACATCGCGATCGGGTTTGGAGTTTGTCCATTTTGAGTACAGAATTTCATACGAGGTGCCAGAATGTAATCATATGTCTGCCTACCGTACCCTTCTGTACCTGGCGTACTGTAGCTACGTGGTGGGCCACGAACTCAAACTTCGTTCCTACTCCGTTCTTACTTCTCTTCTTCTTCCTCATCAATCGATTGCTGGATCCATTCCATATCATCGTGCATTGCAGAGCTACCGGGGAGGACGAGATGTGCAACTTCTACATGATGTACTGGGTGGAGGGCGACGACATCTTGAATGAGAGCAACTGCTTCTCGCAGGGACCCCCGCACTACCATCTGGAGGACCTGGAGCTGAACAACTTCCCAGAGGAGGAGACCAAGAAGCTGTGAAGTCGAGTGGAATAGTCAGAATACAGTAGCTGTAACATAAAGGAAGGGTTGCAGTGGACGGACACAATATGCAGAATGTGGTTGGATTAGAAGCCGCTGCATTAGCGAGACATTTACAACATTTCAGAGGCGTTAATAATGGCGCCGCTGCTACAGAGCTATCGCAACTCTTCCTTTATGTACAAGGAACAAAGCATAGTCGCCAGGTTGTTTCGGTCGGGTGTGAGCGGAGCGGCGCGACGTTTCGTCGCCGAGGGGTCCGCGAGAGTTCTATTGGTGATCGCAAGCGCCATCAAAACTGTATTCTAGGCCCATTTTCCGACACCAAATCAAAACGCCGTCGCCTGTGATTCTGAACTGTTTCACACTGTGTTTCTTCCTCTCCTTTTATTCAAGCGGGTTCAGGGAAGCTGGAAATCAAAATTTGCGTTAGATTTTGTCAATTTTCATAAAAATTAAATCTCTCTGAGCCTCGCTGTGTAGACGTGTTCGTGTGTCGTTCGTTGACCTGTCTTCTTCTTCTTCTTCTTACGTTTTCCACGTCGTTTGCACTCGCTGGCTGGTTCGCGTGTGGGACAGGAACCCGGAATACCGTTGACACGAGTCAATTCTGAAACTTCTGCGCGCGACGGCGCGGCAAAGATTGGCGAACGAAGCATTGTTCAGTTACATGCTCGTTCTGCAGTCATACGTAGTTGGAATGGAACACGTTCGTCGTCGTAAATTGTGGAGAACGACACAGGTCGCGCGCCGCTCCGAGCGCGCGTCACACTTAGGGACGGGCGCGCGATCGTGGAGCGCAATCGAGAGAAATTGCACGTACACTTCGAACGGAGAATTCTCGCTCTCTTGCGTTGTTACGTCGCGAAAAGAGGACGCTGCTTCCAAGACAATGGCGAATTGGCTGGTACTGTTTGTGGTTGCGATTGCCGTGGGATATTCAACGGCTGAAGTTGTCGACGTGCCGTTCGTCATGCCTAACGTGACGACGACACAGGTGTGCATTCGCCCATGTGATGTTGTTGCGCGAAACTTCGTACAGGGTGGCCAGTAGAAATTTAAACTATTTAGTTTCAGTTTTAGTTACAATTAGATAACTGAAACTGAAACTGAATTGAAACTGCCAGGAATGTCATAAATGAAGCTGAAATTGAAACTCGCAGTTAGTTTCAGTTGTTGATGCTGACATTTTGTAAAATCCTGGCTTATTCTCACAAAATTCTAATGAATTTCTACAGCTAAACTGAATATTTGGATGAAAATTATACACAACTCATTGAAGAAGCCATTCAACGTTCAAAAATCCTCTAATTCCACAAAATTTTTACACATACTGTAAGCATGGTTCAAACAAAATTTTTACTCTCAACAACTGAAACTCAGTTTCAGTTACTGGAACTGAAACTCGGACGGTGGCATAACTGCAACTGAAACTGAAACTCAGCACATCAAAAATATAATTGAAACTGAAACTGAAACTATGTACAATGAGTTTCTATTGTCACCCTGCTTCATATACACGGTCTTCATATCTTTCTTGTGAGTAAATCAGGAAAGATTTCACAACTCATGTCCATCCTCCTTGCAGTACGACTCCTACATGTGCACCAGCATGAGCGCCGAGAACGCCCAGGGGCACATTGGTACGTACTGCAGATGTCACTGCCACTGCAGCCACCACTGAAACCTCTGAAACCCCTGTCGTTCAGTGGGCTTCAAGCCGCTGGTCTCCATGAAGAAAGCTCACCATCTTCTACTGTTCGGCTGCAAGGAGCCAGGCGTACAGGGCGTCTCCAGGTGGAACTGCGGAAACATGGAAGCTGCGGAGCCCGGAGGCGCTCAGGGTCGACCCTGCAGCCCAGAGCATATGGAGATTATCTACGCCTGGGGACTGGACGCCCCAGCGCTACAGTTGCCGGAGGGTGGGTGGGTGGGGAGGGGGGGGGGGGGGAGGGGGTGGGGCGGGGGTGCTTTCACATGGCTGGTCACTTGGACTGCTGTGACACTGCCATTCATTGGCGAACCCATTGCGACGCACTGAGTATGCACCGGAATCATTCCGATGTGAACTATACTTTCGATTAGATCGTCGCTTCAAAGTGAAAGGCACAACAGATCAATATTAGTCCGAAAGGAGTCGACGTCTCTGAAGTCAACCATTCTTTAGGCGTTGGTTTCAAGGTGGGCATTGGCTCCAAGGTACGCCATCTGGTGCTGCAGGTGCACTACCTTCAGCCCATGGAGAGTGAGTCAACCACTCTGGCAAGTTGACAAACATACCAGATGGCAAAGTGGACATTCGTCTTTTCAGGGGACGCGTCTGGCGTGTCGCTGAAGTTCACGAATGAACAGTGAGCTCTCATCAAACGTTGCAACAATTATGTCAACCCCGCTCAGTGCAACACTGCTGTCTTGTTTCAGCGTGCCCAGAAGGGCGGCAACGCTGCTGATGGTGACCATCAACGGTGTCATCCAAGCGAGACGGGAAGGTGGTCGATGCGTCACTCATACATGGCGCTTAATGCCTCATACAAATCTCTGCAATTTGCAGAAAACTTCGACGTGGCATGCCTTATGAAGGAGAACGTCGAGATGCATCCCTTCGCCTTCCGCACCCATACGCACAGACTTGGTAAAGACACTAATTCCGATTTGTTTCGATTATGATTTTCGTCTAAGACGGTAATTCCGCTCAGGAAGGGTGGTCAGTGGATGGAAGGTGACCCGACAAATTCGTCGTGGAATCAAATGGGAACTGATCGGCAAACGCAATCCTCAAGAGCCGCAGGTAGTAATTTGAGCAATATGTATCAAACATGGTTAGTTTGCAATACCAATAATAATCACAAAATAATTATGGTCAAGACAGTAATGATCCTAAGATGTAAATAATTTGTTTCACAATCTTACATTCAATTGAGGTTTGTGCCGCGCTGTCAGTTCTTGCGTCGTTACAGATGTTTTACGACATCGCTGACAAGAGCATGACGCTGCGCAGAGGAGACTCTGTGGTATGTCAAACAAAATTTTTGTTGCATTATACTTGGCACTGATACTGTCTTATTAACCACTTCTATCGCAGGCGGCTCGTTGCTTCATGGAGAACTACCAGGATCACGCCGTCAAAATTGGGTATGCCACACACCATGCGAAAGCATGCAGTAGTGTAGTTCAAAGAATACTGTATCGAAATCCTCTTGCCAGGCCGACGGGCGACGACGAAATGTGCAACTTCTACATGATGTACTGGGTGGAGGGCGACCGCGTTCTCGACAACAACATCTGCTTCACGAAGGGACCGCCCACCTACCGTTTGGAGCGGCTGCTCCGCAACGTTCCCGCTGAAGACATGAAGCGACTGTGAGAAGAATTGTTGCGTTGTTGATAAGTGTACGTTGATGAGTGGATGGATGGTGGTACTGGTATGTTATTGAAAAGTGATCGCTGTACGTACGCACATGCGGTCGCTGGAGATAATGAATTGAAGGGTTGGTATATGTGCTATTACAAACAGTGAGTCGCGCAGAAGAAAATAGTCAGCTTCCCAAATCGACACCCAGTTTTGCCGTCTGCACAACGACTGAAGGCCGTGAACTTTCGACAGCGCTTGCTACGTCGTCATCTCATCCTTTCCCTGCCGCGAGTTCTTGCCGTTGTAGTAGTGCACTACGCCGAGACAAAACGCCCGTCGTATCTATTACAAGGAAAGGACAAGAGACAGCGGAGCGATAAGTGTATCATGGTTCACCTGGCGGCTAAGGCTGTGGCCATCGCTAGCGGAGGCGCTGAGCTGGCCCTGGCTTCGGGACAAGTGAGAGACTAACTGAATGCCCAATATTAGGTCGATAGTTGGTTCTGCAGTGGGTTTGTGAAGTCTGCCTGCAGCCATTCCAAAAGGTTCAAAGACCGTGGCGCGTTGTCTGTCTGCCGTCTGTCGCGCATATGGACGACTATGTCGCTATTGAAAAGTAAATCGTTAATCCAGGGGTAGTGCCGGTATTATACCGCAAACTGTGCCGTTATACCACGGACGTCGTTATGCCACATTGCTGTGACATTGCACCACAAAGCTGTGACGTTGTACCACAATTTTCGCTACTGAGGGATTTCTAATTCTGGTTGGTCCCCTCCCCTCACAGCGGATCTTTGTCACCAGATGTTACTGCTGGTTCGGCGAGATACAACGGCACAGCCCTGTGGTATAACGACACAGCCATATGACAAAACGCCACTGACATCTGACATAATCTTTGTGGTATAACGCCACAAATGTGGTATAACGACCTCGTGGTACAGCAACACAGCACCGACGACAAAAGTCGACTTATCAATGATCTGGTCGGTAGACGCGTGTACCTCTTTGTTCCACTGTTTTCGGATGAACCCAGAATACGACTCTGTCGGCCGTGCCTTCGTGCAGCAGTACTACCAGCTGTTCGACAGTGGACGGAACGTCGCCTCCATCTACGATGTCAGTGCACACAGCTGACACCTTCTGAAACACCATGCACAACACAGTATGTATGTAGATACGAAGAAAGGAAGCAGTGCGCAACACTTCAGAACAGCTCCATGCTGACATTCGAGGGCGATCAGCTTCAAGGGAGGGACGCCATTATGGGGAAGCTCCAGGTGGTACACATGCTGCATCCGGACGGCGCAATCCTCCAGAATGTGCAATATTGCACGATCTGGTGGGGTGCCCCTCCAAACTGCGCAATATGGCGCGTTCTGGAGGGCAGCCCCTCCAGAATGTGCAATCAGCTCCTAGAACGTTGAATTCTTTAACTTTTACGTATAATTCTTTTGCCAGGAAGCTGTTTCCTTCCATATCAGGCTATGCTTAGGCTCGCTGTGCGCCCAGAGACGGATCACAAGAGTCTAGTCGGCGTCGCAGTCTGGCGGGTCGAAGCTTAGGCTTAACGCGACCGGTGACCGACTTCAGGGCGCGCGGAGCGCGCCCTGAAGTTGGTGGTCGCGCTAAGCCTCAGTTTTCGACCCGCCAGGCGCGACGTCGACAGAGTTTTAGTGCAAACTGTAAGTGGGATGAACACTCCTCCATCTAATTCACCTCCTGCTCAGGCCTGCTGAGCCCCGCCGACCAGAGATTGCGCGGTTTGGAGGGGCCGCCCTCCAGAACGCGCCATATTGCGTAGTCTGGAGGGAAACCCTCCAGATTGCGCAATCTGGCTGGATTGCGGAAAGTGGATGCAACATACATAGTTTGTGAGAGGAATTTGTTGCCGCTTGGCCTATCTTTCAGACATTTGTTGTAAAAGGGCATGAGGTATGCGCATTCGGGAATGCCAACGCTATATTATTCCCTTCACAGTCGCTGCCGTTCACCTCGGTCCTTCACGTGGTGAGGACGGCCGACGCTCAGCCGCTGCCCTGGGACAACGGCGTGCTTCTGAGCGTCGTGGGACAACTCAAGGCGAGCGCTTCCACATTCACAGAGGAGTGAGAACCGAAAGCTTAGACGCGAAGTAACAGTTCAGACGGACGACGACCCGCCTCACGGCTTCTTCGAGACCTTCACGCTGCGCCCCGTCGGCCCCGGCAACTTCGTCATTGCCAACCAGACCTTCCGACTCAGTCTGCACCACGGATAGTGGCAAAGAAGCGGCTTATCTGCAGAGCTGTCTGAAGTTGAAGGAGGAGCTGATTCTTTTGTGACTTTGCACTCAATGCACAAATCGACGACAAATACAAACCAAGGATTGAGATACAAGGACGACGGCTTACTGTGCATTGCAGGCATTTGCATGTGTGTGCATAACGCCGTATTTATTCGCTGATCGAGACGCCTCTCTACGACGTACAGTAAGACGAGCGAAGTAATTTCAATGGAAGAAATTGCAAAGTTGCATGCTGAGGTGAAGACTCAGGCTTGCATTGAACAATAAGCGACCCCCGGCCCCTCCAATAAGCGACCCCCCTGGAGGGGTGGTTGAAATAATAAGCGACCAGGTCGCTTATTGGAGGTTTTACGGCATGCTGGTCCAGATCTACACGTACCTATAGGTACAGTAGGAAGGATTACAGTCCACATTTCTTTGCAGACGACTGCAACCCCAATCCTTGTCAACACGGCGCATGTACGGACACTGGCGTCTTCTCCTACACGTGCGAATGCGACTCCGGTTGGACAGGCCCAAACTGCGACCAAGGCGCGAGAAATGAGCTTTGTTTGTTCCTGTTGACGGCAATGCGCATCTGATCGCAAGCTGTCTCCGTTAGAATCGACCCAGTACATATGTAGTAGGTAGAGGATGGGGTCCGACTTCTCGGTTTGCAGATGTCGACGACTGCAGCTCGAATTCATGCGTCAATGGAAACTGCGCTGACACGGGACCAAACAGCTTTCAATGCACTTGTCAGCCCGGTTGGACAGGCACCCTCTGCGACAAAGGTGAGAACTTTTGATTCGTGAACAGTGGAGGCTGTTTTAGTTGCCTTTGACAGCAGAAATCTCGACATATTACGTTCATACGAACACGTGAATCAATCTGAAAATATGGTGACAACAACACTGTCACGATTGCGTCTTGCAGACGTCGACGACTGCAGCCCAGACCCTTGCGTCAACGGCTCCTGCCTGGACACTGGCCCTGCCAGCTTCTCCTGCACCTGTGACGTGGGATGGACGGGCGTTAGCTGCGACCAGGGTTCGTTTTAGCAGCAGTCAACACGAAGAAGAACATCTTCCAAAATGCTCTGTTCAGCCATCTCCCAGAATGGTGCCCGATTCGTCCTATTCGCCAGGGGCGCCCAACTCGACCTGCCCGTCGTAGAAGAGCTGCCGGCCGACAAGGAGCTCGACTGCGGCGAGTTCTGTCTGAGTCGGCCCCTCTGCGGCGCCTTCACGTTCGACGCAGATGGCCAACTCTGCAAAACCCACAGCGACGTCAGTGGTGGCCAATGGCGCCTGGTCTACGCGGCCCGCGCGAGCGTCTGGCTGCGAAAGGAGATTCTGTAATGCATGTAGCTGAGGCGATTCATCAACACACTAAGGAAATTGGCATTCTCGACAGTTCAGCGCTAGAGTCGCTCTAACTTCTAACGTGTGCAATGCGGTACAATGTGAAACGAAACAATGTGTACGAAGTAAAACGAAAATATGGTAAAACGACAAGACTGCAACGACAGCAGCAGCAGCAGCAGACAACAACAACAACAACAACAACAGCAACAACAACAACAGCAAAAACAACAACAACAACAACAACAACAACAACAACAACAACAACAACAACAACAACAACAACAACAACAACAACAACAACAACAACAACAACAACGACAACGACAACAACAACAACAACAACAACAACAACAACAACAACAACAACAACAACAACAACAACAACAACAACAACAACAACAACAACAACAACAACAACAACAACAACAACAACAACAACAGCAACAACAGCAGCAACAACAACGACAACAACAACAACAACAACAACAACAACAACAACAACAACAACAACAACAACAACAACAACAACAACAACAACAACAACAACAACAACAACAACAACAACAACAACAACAACAACAACAACAACAACAACAACAACAACAACAACAACAACAACAACAACAACAACAACAACAACAACAACAACAACAACAACAACAACGACGACGACGACGACGACGACACAACACGACAACAACAACAACAACAACAACAACGACGACGACGACAACGACGACGACGACGACGACGACGACGACGACGACGACGACGACGACGACGACGACGCCGACGACGACGACGACGACGACGACGACGACGACGACGACGACGACGACGACGACGACGACGACGACGACGACGACGACGACGACGACGACGACGACGACGACGACCTCACCGGTGTTGTGCATACGTGTAACTGGGGGGGGGGGGGGGTGTTGGGAGGGGGGGGGGGGGGGGGCTTTTGGGGAGGGGGATGGGAGGTAAGCATAATAGGAATTTCGCAAGTTGCAGTAAAGGTCCAAAACCGCAATGCGGCCCTACTTCGCTCGTCTTACGTCGTAGAGAGGCGTCTCGATCAGCGAATAAATACGGCGTTATGCACACACATGCAAATGCCTGCAATGCACAGTAAGCCGTCGTCCTTGTATCTCAATCCTTGGTTTGTATTTGTCGTCGATTTGTGCATTGAGTGCAAAGTCACAAAAGAATCAGCTCCTCCTTCAACTTCAGACAGCTCTGCAGATAAGCCGCTTCTTTGCCACTATCCGTGGTGCAGACTGAGTCGGAAGGTCTGGTTGGCAATGACGAAGTTGCCGGGGCCGACGGGGCGCAGCGTGAAGGTCTCGAAGAAGCCGTGAGGCGGGTCGTCGTCCGTCTGAACTGTTACTTCGCGTCTAAGCTTTCGGTTCCCACTCCTCCGTAAATGTGGAAGCGCTCGCCTTGAGTTGTCCCACGACGCTCAGAAGCACGCCGTTGTCCCAGGGCAGCGGCTGAGCGTCGGCCGTCCTCACCACGTGAAGGACCGAGGTGAACGGCAGCGACTGCGAAGGGAATAATATAGCGTTGGCATTCCCGAATGCGCATGCCTCATGCCCTTTTAAAGGAGCGGGAGGGTTTCCCTCCAGATACGCGATATGGCGCGTTCTGGGGGCGGCCCCCCCCCGACCCCCGGATCTCCGTCGGGGGGCTCAGAGGCCTGGCGGGGGGGGTGGAAAAGATGGAGGGGTGTTCATCCCCTTCGTTTGCACTAAAAATGTCTGGAAGATAGGGCGGCTGGGGGGTGGGGTGGGCGGGGCGGGGCGCGCTGTGGTGGTGTTTTGGTGGCGTTTTTGTCTGGGCCAAGCGGCAACAAATTCCTGATATGGAAGGAAACAGCTTTCTTGGCAAAAGATTTGTACGTAAAAGTTAAAGAATTCACGTTCTAGGAGCTGATTGCACATTCTGTAGCCTCCTGAACGCCAATTGCGCAGTTTGGAGGGGCACCCCCCCAGCTCGTGCAGTATTGCACATTCTGGAGGATTGCGTCGTCCGGATGCAGCATGTGTACCACCTGAAGCTTCCCCATAATGGCGTCCCTCCCTTGAAGCTGATCGCCCTCAAATGTCAGCATGGAGCTGTTCTGAAGTGTTGCGCACTGCTTCCTTTCTTCGTATTGTACTGTGTTGTGCATGGTGTTTCAGAAGGTGTCAGCTGTGTGCACTGACATCGTAGATGGAGGCGACGTTCCGTCCGCTGTCGAACAGCTGGTAGTACTGCTGCACGAAGGCACGGCCGACAGAGTCGTATTCTGGGTTCATCTGAAAACAGTGGAACAAAGAGGTACCTACACGCCTCTACCGAACCGACCAGATCATTGATAAGTCGACTTCTGTCGTCGGTGCTGTGTTGCTGTACCACGAGGTCGTTGTACCACATTTGTGGCGTTATACCACAAAGATTATGTCAGTGGCGTTTTGTCATATGGCTGTGTCGTTATATACCACAGGGCTGTGCCGTTGTATCTCGCCGAACCAGCAGCAACATGTGGTGACAAAGACCCGCTGTGAGGGGAGGGGACCAACCAGAATTAGAAATCCCTCAGTAACGAAAATTATGGTACAGCGTCACAGCCGTGTGGTACAACGTCGCAGCTTTGTGGTGCAATGTCACAGCAATGTGGCATAACGACGTCCGTGGTATAACGGCACAGTTTGCGGTATAATACCGGCACTACCCCTGGATTAACGATTTACTTTTCAATAGCGACATAGTCGTCCATATGCGCGGCAGACGTCAGACAGACAACGCGTCACGGTCTTTGAACCTTTTGGAAAGGCTGCAGGCAGACTTCACAAACCCACTGCAGAACCAACCATCGACCTAATTTTGGGCATTCAGTTGTCTCCCACTTGTCCCGAAGCCAGGGCCAGCTCAGCGCCTCCGCTAGCGATGGCCACAGCCTTAGCCGCCAGGTGAACCATGCTACACTTGTCGCTCCGCTGTCTCTTGTCCTTTCTTTGTAATAGACACGACGTGTGTTTTGTCCCGACGTAGCGCACTACTACAGCGCCAAGAACTCGCAACGGCGAATGGATGAGTCGACGACGCAAGCGCTGTGGAAACCTCGCAAGTTCGCGACCTTCAGTCGTTGTGTCTACCGGCAACAGCGGGGGTCGATTTGGGAAGCAGACTATTTTTCGCTGCGCGACTCACCGTTTGCAATAATATATATGTCACAGGCCATGGCCGTCTTCAGGCAGTGGCCGTCTAGACGGCTTTGGCCTGGTCGATCAGGCCGTGGCCGCCTTTTCGAGCAGAAGACGGCCGTGGCCTGATGGGTCAGGCCGCAGCCGTCTGGACGGCCACGGCCTGGTGCGGCAGGCGGTGGCCGGCTTTTCCTTGCTCTGCTAGTTTCCGACATAGTATATTCCTTCCAAATTCAGGCTATGCTTTAGGCTAGCCCTGCGCCCACAATGCACAAGAGTCAGTCGGCGTCGCAGTCTGGCGGGTCGGAGGCTAGAGCGCATCCCGACCGGTGACCGACTTCAGGGCGCGCGGAGCGCGCCCCTGAAGTTGGTGGTCGCGCTTGAGCCTCAGTTGAGACCCGCCAGGCTACGCGCAAAGTTCCCGGCCGAGTTTTGGTGCAAACTGCAAGTGGAATAAACACTACCTCCATCTACTTCACCTCCTGCTTCAGCCTATTGTTCCTTCCCTGTAAGCGCTTGTAACAGCTGACACTCTTAAAGACGGCTACGGCCTGGTCCATCAGGCCATGGCCGTCTTTTCGAGCAGAAGACGGCCATGGCCTGACGCATCAGGCCAACGCCGTCTAGACGGCCGCGGCCTGATCGACCAGGCCAGAGCCGTCTAGACGGCGAACGCCTGAAGACGGCCATGGCCTGCAACATATATACTGGTGTATACCCATTAATCCATTAACTCCAGCTACCGCGTGTGGGTACCTATGTACGTACAACGATCACTTTTCAATAACATACCGTCCACTTATTATCGACTTATACTTAACAACACACAGCACTCAGTCACAGTCGCTTCATGTCTTCAGCGGGAACGTTGCGGAGCAGCCGCTCCAAACGATAGGTGGGCGGTCCCTTCGTGAAGCAGATGTTGTTGTCGAGAACGCGGTCGCCCTCCACCCAGTACATCACGTAGAAGTTGCACATTTCGTCGTCGCCCGTCGGTCTGGCAAGAGGATTTCGATACAGTATTCTTTGAACTACACTACTGCATGCTTTCGCATGGTGTGTGGCATACCCAATTTTGACGGCGTGATCCTGGTAGTTCTCCATGAAGCAACGAGCCGCCTGCGATAGAAGTGGTTAACAAGACAGTATCAGTGCCAAGTATAATGCAACAAAAATTTTGTTTGACATACCACAGAGTCTCCTCTGCGCAGCGTCATGCTCTTGTCAGCGATGTCGTAAAACATCTGTAACGACGCAAGAACTGACAGCGTGGCACAAACCTCAATTGAATGTAAGATTGGGAAACAAATTATTTACATCTTAGGATCATTACTGTCTTGACCATAATTATTTTGTGATTATTATTGGTATTGCAAACTAACCATGTTTGATACATATTGCTCAAATTACTACCTGCGGCTCTTGAGGATTGCGTTTGCCGATCAGTTCCCATTTGATT
>JASAMZ010004335.1:0-20014 GCA_030248115.1 Linhomoeus sp. GSCO2_2 | reverse complement strand
TGGTTGAGCAATACGTCTTATGTGGTGTTCTTCGTTCAGTTACGTATTGCTAGTGATAATAATACGAAGTGCTTAGTGTGATGTGATGTACCGGGTATCCCAAAATTCCAGCCCCCCCCCCCCATCCACAGAACGCTGCATAAAAGCTAGCAAAGTCATACCTTGCACACATGATACCTTAATGTCTTCACAACTGGGATGCGAAATTCAGCACTGTAACTCAACCCATGCGTTAATGCAGCCGCGAAACGTAAAATTGGTCAGTGGTGCTCCTCCTCCTGCTGGAGGCCAGCGCCACGGAGAAGAAGGCCGCCGCCAGCAGAACCAAGACAGGCAAGAAGAATTTGACGGCCCACTGCGGGATAATGGCGAAAGCTACGAAAGTCATTCTTGCGTCATTTTGAAGCTCATTATGTTCTCTTTCAAGTGACATCTTGCCAACTGCCAAATGTCGCCCCGTTCGCGAGCTGTTGCCAACCAAAGGCGACGCGATCGTTGAATTCGAGTAATTTTACGTTTTGCGCCCGCATTTGCGCATGGGGTAAGGGTTCGCTAGCCAACCACTGGACTCCCATAGAAAAATCGTGAACCCATATCTTGCTAAATTTACTTAAATAATAGATATCTATTGACAGACTAAATTATCAATAAAATAAAACAACTAAATAAAAAATAAATAATATAAAACAGCTGAAATGAAATAAAATAAATAAAAACACAAAGATACGTGAAACTAAAAAATTAATATAACAAATTAATTAAAAATATATATATATTATATTATAATTATCATAATTATTATGAATAACTCAAAAATTTTGTAACAATATAATGCACAGGCCTCCAATAATTCTCCAATACTCCTTCCGTAATTACAACACCGTCTCAAAAAATTTCCCCGAAAATAATTGGATGACATCGAAAAGACAGAATTTCCCGATGGGAATTCTTGGAAGATTCACGGTAGATGGCGATTCTAGAGTACCAATCATTCCCGCTGTTGTTCACTACAATTTCGACAACGGTGCACTGACGTTAGAACGCACAAATTCAAATTCAGTTGGGGCGTTCGATTCAAATTCGGTAGCTACCGTACAACAACTACCTTCCAGTCCCTCGACGCCGTCGAGCTCCGTCAGCAGCTGGTTGACCACGCGGTCGGTGACCCCCGTGCTGTCGTGACCCCTCCTGAAGACAGTACTGTACCGGGTGTCCCAAAAGTCCAGCCCCCCATCCACAGCACGCTGTATGAAGGCTAGCGAAGTCATATTTACACACATGGTAGCCTATTATGTTTGCAACTCGGATGCAAAAATTCAGCACTCTACCTCAACCCATGCGCAAATGCGGGCGCAAAACGTAAAATTACTCGAATTCAACGATCGCGTCGCCTTTGGTTGGCAACAGCTCGCGAACGGGGCGACATTTGGCAGTTGGCAAGATGTCACTTGAAAGAGAACATAATGAGCTTCAAAATGACGCAAGAATGACTTTCGTAGCTTTCGCCATTATCCCGCAGTGGGCCGTCAAATTCTCTCTGCCTGTCTTGGTTCTGCGGGCGACGATCTTCTTCTTCATGGAGATGGCCTCCAGCAGGAGGAGGAGCATCGGCGACCAATTTTACGTTTTGTGCCCGCATTTGCGCATGGGTTGAGATAGAGTGCTAAATTTTTGCATCCGAGTTGCAAACATAATAGACTACCATGTGTGCAAGTATGACTTCGCTAGCCTTTATACAGCGTGCTGTGGATGGGGGGGGGGGGGCTGGACTTTTGGGATACCCGGTACATCACATCACACTAAGCACTTCGTATTATTATCACTATCAAATCGACGGCTCGAACCTGGGCGCCAGAGAGTCGAACTCGTCGAAGAAGAGCAGGCAGGGCTTGCAGCTGCGAGCCCTGCAAAGCGTAAGCGACCTACTTTGAAAATCACAAAAGGCAATAGGAAATGTAATGCCAAGGGCACCTTTCAAAGGTGGAGCGTACGTTTTCTTCGCTGGAGCCTATGTACTTCGACAGCAATTCGGGACCCTAAAGAGTAACAATTTATGTAGGTCGCTGTGATACCACAGTGATGCAGAGGTTCCAACCCACTTTGACGTGAATGAAGTTGAGACGGCACTCGTTGGCGGCGATGGAGGCAATCAATGTTTTGCCGCAGCCGCTCGGCCCGTACAGTAGGATACCCCTCGCGAGGCGGATCTTCACGCGCGCGTACAGCTTGGGATACTGCAACAACCATAAGCAGCTAGCCTAGAAAGCACACACCAGTAGAGACGTCTACCTACCGTACACCTACCATGGAGGGCCAGAAGAAGGTCTCGACCAGCTCGCGCCGGACCTCGTCCAGAGCGCCCACGCAGCGCCACGAATCGGCTTCTACTGCTCCTCTAACTCGAGGTCGACTCCGATTCACGTGGCGCATACTGAGGGGAACGAATGCTGCCAACGCCTTTTCTAGGCGCTCGGATGGGCATTCGGAGGTCGAATCGAGTGGCGAAAGGGAGGCGCGATCGACGGCCCTCGACAGGTCGCCCACAGAGAAACCGTCGCAGTACTTCTTGGCCAGAGGTCTCCAGCTACAGCTACTCAGATCGCCGCAGAGTCTGCTTCGGGAGAACGATTGTAGAAGATGAGCTCTGTCCTCCTGAAGTGCGATGAGATGGCTTGGACATCTTGCATTAGGTCTGAGTCGTGAACTGCTTATGTGAATGAAGGCTTGTGCCTTGTGCTGCCGTGCGTCAACCACCATGGACGATGCTTGGATGTTTGCCTGTCAGACGCCAAATCTTTGGCTTACCATGCGATAGGCAAACCATAGATTGGAACTGCAACAGTGCGCGAAAACGACGTGTATGCATGTAGCCTCGCGTATGTTCTGAATCACCACTGTTCCAAGAGTTGCGCCCCCTTCTCGCCAAGTGTGTCATTCAGAACCCGCGCTCCACAGTCCCTGGCACGTGCTGTGTACGACGGCGCATTTTCGCCTGGGGACAATCCCTGCTATCGCGATACACAGCACAACTCCTCTGAGAAACACTGGCCGGCGCAGCTGCGCGCGTGTCGCCAACGCCGCGCAAACACATATGTGCACTGCACGGTCGAACGACAGCCAAGCCGCTGACTGGGCAGTTCTTTGGTTGTTGTTGTGCCGGACGCGGCGCAAGCTTCCGCCTCTACTCAGACAAGACTGGTGCCACTGTCTCAGTGGCTGTCATTCAAGTGTAGTGGCGCGCTCGCATGACATCTCTGTCTGGTAATGCAGCCGCTCGTCGTCCTTCGAGCGTCATTCTCTCGTTCCGTTCCGCCATGCGGGCGTAACAGGAGTGGTGGTAATGGCGCGCCCACAATACCACTCCCGAGTATACAGGCGCGTAAACCGCAACTGCGACTCTTCCGTAGGCATTCTTCCATTCGACGTCGACGGCGCCGATTGCTGCGCAGTTCTCTCTCTTCTCTGAACAGAACTGGCCGCGTGGAAGAAAGGGGCGGAGAGGAGGGGGCCGAACGTATCGCACGACGCCCTCGTTCCACCTACTCGCTCGCGCGACGACGACAGCACTGCGCACGTTCTGGCGCGCCTCTTCTTTCTCTTCCATTGAGTGTGCAGTCGAAAATGGGGGAGTGAGACACACACACAATTTATTCTTCTTCCTCCCCTTTGCAGTTCCCAGTTCACGCGCCTGTCTGCCTGCGCGCGAGGATTCACAAAGGAAGGCGACGGAAAGTCAGAGAAGAGAGACAGAGAGACCAAACGGGGCCGGGGAATATGGGGGCCTAACGAAGGACTGCCTGCCCACTACTGTCGCCACTCCGCACTACTGAAACAATTCCTGAGAAAGAGGGATGACGCGCGGCCACCTGCATCGCAGCCCCATCGGCCAGGCGCTTTCGGAGGAGGACAAGAAGACCGTGTCCGAACTGCGTCGCCGAGTCAACCAGACGACGATTCCCGCCGACTACGATACCGACTTCAACCTCTACCGATGGCTGCTCTCGGCCCAGAGGGTCAGCAAGCACGCGGCCGACGCGCTCGATCTAGCCGTGGCCAAGTTGAAGAACCACCTGAGGTTCCGACGCGCCCTCCAGCTGGACGAGCAGCCGACGCCCAGCCTGGAGGACAACCCCATGTTTCGGGACGGCTACGTGCCCACTGGTGTTATGGCCAAGGGCGGCGTCGACAGTCACAACCGAATCGTCTGGTTCCTGGAGTTCCACTCGATTCACATCGAGGTTCGTTCGTTTAGCTCCAATTGGCTTCACTGTCCGCGAACAGAGTTGTCTGGCGAACCAGATGAGAATGCAACCATAACCGATTACTTACAGAACAGGCTGACCCGGCCGTGTTCTTTGGTGTTCTCCGCACACCGGGAGAGAACACGACCCTATGAAATGACCAAATGGAAATGGCCGACTTTTTGCCGCAATCAAATTTTTTTAGGAGGTGTTTAAACGGGTTCGCAAGTATCGCTGACATGTTTAGGACGTCCGGAAACAGGAATCGGGCTCTTGGAATGGATACTTCGCGCAGGGGAGGCTGTAGAAGTGGCTGGATTTGACATAACATGTTACGAAACGTGATCAGCGGATTTCTCGTGTATGTTGCGACGAGTCACAGTAGTAGACAGATGTAGTGGTGCTGTACAGTACGTAAGCTCATGGCGACGACACTGCTTGTACTTGGCTCACATACCGCGCTGTCAATGTCGTATAGTTGTTGTGCCTGGCGTAACATGTTACGACCCTTACGATCTGTGTGGCATGCGTTCGCCACAGTGGAACGATATGACGTCTTCGACGAGTGTATCTTCACTGCAGTGACATGTTTTATTGATCTTGATGTTACTCAGTTACATCATTATTGCAGCCGGTACACATCAGTACTCCTATAGTACAACAGAATGACGTAACATGTTACGACGACTTTTCTCGCTAAACAACGCAACGAACTCAGTACAGCATGTCACATGCTTCAACTTTTGAACTCTTCCTTTGTGTCACCCATGCCTCAGGTCACTCTTCCTTTGTGTCCATTTACCGCTCCCTCGCCTGAGGTCCTGGTTGCTTGGCAGGTTAACCCAGTTCACCACTGCTGGCCAGTACAGAAATAGAGAGGTTGTGAGCGCCTGATAATTGACGACGACCTTCCAGAACACGTCGACCCCTCGACCCCCTACACGTCATGCCTGTCTCCCCCGATTCCGAACCCCACACATCCTGTAGAAGGATGGACAGGAAGATTTACTCCAACAGCCAAAACTTCTTGTCTGTGGCCGAGAGGCGTGAAATGGACGAATGGCTGTCCAGCCCCCACTTTGACAAGCAGAAGCCCCGACCCCGCTTCTTCCGCGGCTGGTTCGCCTACTACACCCACGAACTCGACATCCCTCTCAGCTTGTGAGACAGTAGAGGTGTTTTGTACAATGAGGGTTGGTAACGATGCATGTTACACCTAGGGTGGAGTCCCTCGCCATGTCGAGCAGTCGCACGCAGGATGCCGAGGACCACGACTGCAACAAGATCTGGAAGAAGAGAGTGGCCGACCAGAAGGAGCGGCCGGATGAAGAGATCCTGACGTGCCAAGAGGTCGCCGAGTGGGAAAGTGTGTCACAAAGTATCCTTTCAAGTTCACTGTGCATATGGGTAACATGTTACGCATCACATCTGCAGAGGAGGGAGTCCAGTTCCAGCGAGAGGTGATCGCCGCCCTACTGCAGAAGCAGTGCGACAGTGGGTCGCGTGCCACCGTCTTGCCCGCCTACCTGCTGGTGGCCCTACTAGGTCTGCCTGCTGCAAAGACACTTGTAGTATGTTACGGTGCGTAACCAGTTACTGTCCATTCAGAAGAAGGGCACCGGGTGGTCGTGAAGGATCGCAGAGAGCGACTGGCGACGCTCGAAAAGGACAACAAGTACGAGCTCGCTGCAGCCTGCAACAAGCACCGAGCTGATGAAAAGGCCGAAAATCGGAGGGCCAACGCGAAGGCGCTGTGCCCCGGCCGCGCCGGCGCTTGCAGCGAAGTGGAGCAGCTGTGCCTGGAGATGGAGGCAGAGGAGCAGGAAAGGGAGCGTTGCGAGGCGCTCTGCATCATCTGCCAAGAGTGGATTGACCGCCACAGCGATGACACCGAGTTCCTGGTGTGCTGCCACTACTACTAGTGTTCGTCCGGGATCCCGAAACGGGATCCCGATCGCGGGATCCCGACCCTAATTTTGGGGCGGGATCCCGTCCCGAATCCCGTCCCGCCCAAAATTCGGGATCCCGATCCCGTTCCCGATCCCGGCATTGCAAAAACAGAATCCCGATCCCGGTCCCAAAGAAATAGAAATGATGTTCGGAAGTTTGAAATAGTGTCACAAAACGGTGAAATTGTGTACAAATTATGGCACAAACAGGGATATTTGTTGTCTGCGACGCAATATATGAAAGCCTGCATGAGATTTTATACCTTTTGAGGGGCATTCACACTTGTTCTCATGACATTTGCTAGCTTTCCCGCAAAATCCCGAGTTTTATTTTTCAAAAAATCCCGTCTCGAATCCCGTCTGAAAAAAATTCGGGATCCCGATCCCGTTCCCGATCCCGGACTTTTGACAAACCAAGTCCCGATCCCGATCCCGGTCCCGCACTTTTGAAAATCGCAGTCCCGATCCCGATCCCGATCCCGACAAAATGAAAATGACAAACACTAACTACTACCACAAGGTTTGCGTCTCTGTTACCTCATCTGTTAGCCATAACACTTTACACATAGCTTCTTGCAGAGGTGCATCGACGACTGGCTGAAAGACGGCTCCCAGATGTGCCCTCTCTGCCACAGGGCCACAGACGAGGAGCCGGACATCTCCCAGCTGGTGTAGGGAGGGAGAGAAGTCGACGTGGGGAGGCTGGGAAGAAGAGAGTAGCCTCTGTGAAATTTGTTTTTGTTTTTCTTCCTTCTGGTCTCGACGTCTCCGTTTCTGTGGTGCTACCCCCCCCCCCCCCCCCCCCCACCCCCCCGTTCCCATGATCTCCCGTGCCTGCCTTCCATTTGCCGCGCTGCTCAATTCATTTGGTTCTTTGTCTATTGCGCGCACATTCCTCTGTATAGTGGTCGCTGTGCTTTCACCCTCCGTAACCCTCGTGCTCGCATGATTCTTGCAATACGCATATTTTCGGTGTCGTGTGTTGTGTTTGGTTTTTTGGTGTTTCGATGTGGTGCGCTGTGCGGTTCGGTGCATGACGTGTGAAGTAGAGAATAAAGGGGAGCGAGATGTGCGGTTGGGGGTAGTGCGCAAGAGTGTGCCAGTGCATTTCAGTCGTAACATGTTAGTGTTGGTTTTTGTTACGAGTTCGTAACATGTTACACAAGTTAATTCTACTTATCGCATCCTTCGATCTGTAGGCGCGTCATACACGACAGGCCGCACGAGTTTGAATGCCAGTTACTTGGATAGGTTGAATGCGACTTTGGATCATTAGGGTGAAACAGTACTTCTTTCTCAGGTCTGCCTTCTGCGAATTCCTCAGGAGATGCGAGGCTACTCCTACTGCCCCTATAGAGTGATCGGCACCACCTCTACCCCCATCTCCACATTCATGCTTTTCATGCTTTGTTGTTTACTTTTCATGTCGTTCCACACCAGTCGTGCGTGTGTTGTAGTAGCGCTGTCATGGAAGTGTCGTAGAACAACATCACTGCCTCTCGCAGACACTATGGAGAAACTTCCACAAATTGGCGGCGTAACATGTTACGACACTGCGGGTCAGGCCTCCACATGTCAGCACATGAAATTCTCAGTGGTTGGAGGAAAGTGTCTGTGAGGGATTGTAATGTCAGTTGCAGTTGTGCTGCAGGCCTTAGAGACAATTCCATCAGTTTGACTTCGTAACATGTTACGACACCGCGGGCCAGGCCTCCACATGTCAGCACATGAAAATCTCAGTGGTTGGTGGAAAGTGTCTGAGAGTGATTCTAATGTCATTTGTAGTTGTTCTGGATGCCTTAGAGACAATTCCAAAAAATTTGACTTCGTAACATGTTACGACGTTGTGCAGTGCCAGCTCGACGTGTGAGTTGCCCAACTTCTCAGGAATAGCCGGAAAGTGCGCAAAATTGATTTTGATGACATTTGCAGCTGTTCTAGAGGCCTTAGAGCCGATTTTAAAATTTCCGAGTGCGCCGTAACACGTTACGATTTCGTGTTCTTTGGTGTTCTCTCCCAGGAGAGAACAGCCATTATAATGGCGTTCTGTACGTAATCGGATAACCACTTCTTCAGGGCATTCTCCAAACGCTCACTACCTCCCAGATGGCGCGCTTCCAGTTCTGGCAGTACGAGGAGTTCCTCAAGCTCGTGACTGAGCAGGTGAGAGCCCAATTTTGGATACAGAAAATCGCCTACGCTCAACTCACTACTGCATCTTCAGGAGAGAGCCTCTGGCAAGATGTCGGCGATTCGGAACGTCGTCGACCTCGACGGCCTCCAAGTGAACCCCTTCACCATGCTGTTCGTGTCAGGGGGCAACATGGCCTACTTCGCCAACCTCTTCCACTACGAGCACTATCCGGAGCTCGTGCAGCCCCTGGACTTGATCAACAGCGCCCGCTGGATGACCATACCCTACCGCATACTGAAGGGGATGATGCCCCACGGGTTCACGGAGCGCTACCGCCTCTACGACCACAACTACCACTCGGAGCTCTCGAAGGAGATCCAGAGCTCGCTGATCCCCGCCCAGTACGGCGGCGGCTACGACAAAGACGCCAAGATCGTCCCGGCCAGACGGCTGTCCTCCTCCGAGTACTACGACAAGCAGAAGGACCTGGACAGGCCCGAGGACGACCACTTCGTCCAGTTGGTCGTCAACGCTCGACGGCGCAAGATCGTGCCCGTGCCGGTGGGCGCCGCGGCCAGTGGCAACAGCCAATTGGCCTGGCACTTCAGCACCGACAGCGACGTCTTCTTCGGCGTCTTCCACGCGCCGGAAGCGCCCTGCGAAGAGGACGCGGCGCCGCAGCCGACGGGGCATAGAGTGCGTCGCCGGAGCGAGAAGGAGCGCCTCAAGCACCTGGATCTAGAGTCACTGGACATGGTCTACCCCTGGCTGAGGGTGGCTGCGAAGCTGGTCCCAGAGCGGGACAGCGTGCCCTGTCCGAAACCGGGTACTTACTACCTGGTCTTCTGCAACAAGGGCGCCTGGATCAGCAGGAGGCACGTCCAGCTGGCCGTCACACTATCGGAATGCCCCGAAGCGTCGCCTTCGTCGTCGGATAGTGAAACGGCAGCCACCCCGACCGCCTCCAACTACGACTGGAGCAGTCGGCCTGTGCTCGAGCGCACCTTCAGTGTTTGATCCCAAGGGGCAACTCAGCAATGTTTGCTTGTTGCAGTGCTACGTACGTCTCATCCAGTCTTTTCGTTTCGCGTGGTTCCCTTTCAGGTGCAAAGCAGTCATTCTTCTTGTCGTTGTCATTTGATACCTCGTGTAACACGTGCTGGACAGGTGAATCGCGTGAATCATCGCTAATGAATGTATTGTAGCGTATTGGTCGTCAGTCACGTTTGCATGGAATGTCACTGATTAACTTTTGTCGCATCTGGTATACCTACGGTACCACTCACCACAGTCAACTCCGGCATAGGCACCACCCTGTGGAAGAAGCGCTTTCCTCTGGCGGACACGAACGAAGGGTGGACGGAGCGCCTGGATTTCGCCACCGCCACAACGTGTAGCTTGGAACGCGAGCGAGTACAGTAGGCGTCGACACAGGCCCACACGGCTGAAACCTTTTGATAAGCGAACTCAAATCTTCCGTGTGATTTTCACGCACTGCGCACACCTGAAGCCATCTGATCCGCCAGCAGCTTCTCCACGGAGTGTTCCATGACTTCCTCAGCGCAAGAGCCGCAGACGGCGTCGAAACTGTCCAGCAACAGGACTGACGGAGCGAATTGTTGGCAAATTGCCAAACTTCTGGCCAGTCGCTTGACAACGTTCTCGGGCTTCTTGCCTGCGATCGAAACGTAACTGTAGTGTAGTTTCACAATGGTATAAAGTATCGTAAATCAAACACCTTTCCAAGCCCGGCAGTCGAGGTAAATCGAGTGGAACAGCGAGCTTGACCTTCCCAACTTGTCACAAAGTAAGCGTGTAAGGGTGGTTTTACCCGTCTGCTCGGCGCCTGTGATCAGTACTCGCACGCTCGATTCCAACGACGAATTGAGAGACATTTCCAAGTCTGATAGCAAAGAGTCTAGGTGGCTGAAAGTGTCATTCAAAGGTTTCTCAGAAACAATAAACGTGCATCCACTATCTCAGCCCCACCTAGTAAACACAGCGTTTGAATCCACCCGAATAGAGGCTTCGCTTGACTCAACGTGCGTGTTCTCAGCAGTTTCAGAGGTCTCAAGTGTTCCCAGTGGTTTCGCATGGATCTCCATCTGGGGAAGGAAGCTGGGAAACACCACTGCAATGGGGCGGCCACTCACACCACTGGACACCTGGGACGACTCTAGCGTCTCATTGTCAAATCCAATGGTGACACTGATATCGCCGAAGGCGTCTGAAACCCTACGGTTGGTGGCAGGCCAAGCTTGACAGTGAAGTTTAACACAACTGCGCGACACCTGACACGCTGACGTTATGACCGCCACTTGAGAAAGGCAGCAGCATCGGAAGCTCGTCTGTGACACTAGCGAACAGCGAGTCCGCCACTTGTCTCACGATGAAGTCGCTTCGAGGTAGATACTGTAAGAAAACATGACAACCTCAGGCATACGGTAGCTCAACTCTAGTCTACAATCTGCTGCAACCCACTTGTGAATCAGTGGACAGTGTCAAGGCATCCACGCAGACAAATCGGTTTCCCAAACTTGTAGCACTGAAGCGCAGCCACGCCAACTTCTCCAGGTGATAGTTCGCTCTGACACTCTTCGTGGGCAAACAGTGACAAGGGTCCATCGACTTCAGCAGTCGTGCCAGTGCAGTGCAACGTTTTGAATTCGGTAGAACAAGCACCAACAATACCACGCCAGTTTCAGTGGCTTCAGGTGTGGTTTCAAGGGCGCAGGCGGACACATAGAATCCCAGATGATTCGCCAGCCTGCGCTGACTCTCAGTGGAAGCAACCATTGTGTCATCTGACAACAGTGTCAGAACCACATTGGGGTGCTCCAGCAATAGTTGCTCCACTCTGGAGAAGCCATTTCCAAATCCAAATGTCGTCATGAGCTCGCCGACAGGGGGCGCCACACGCAAATCAACATCCGAGCGCAATCCAACGCAGTTTCCAGAGAATAGCCTCAGGGCATCCGTAGCATTCGCTGCGATTCTGGCGCCCAATCGGCGCAAGCCGCCATGGGTGGTTGAACCACCAGAGCTTGAGTTAGAATGCGATTGGTTAGATGCATATTTTGTAGCTCCGGCTCTTCTCCCAGCCAAGACGACGGGAGCCACCAATAGTTCGGCGTCGTGAGCCACCACCACTCCGTCCGATGGAACCACGCTGGCTGGAAACGGTACTACGCATCATTGTACGCGCACGAGATCTACAAACAAGCGGTGCGCACTTAAGATTATAAGTACTTAGCGAAGCACGCGTCGGTAAAGTCCACGCAGTTGAAAAATGCAAGCGTACCACCGCAGTCGATATTTGTGCCACTTGGGAGGATAGACACAGGTCACTTAATCTGTCAAATCAAAGAACCGTATACCAGCTTTCATGAAGACGCAAAAGTTGTCGATCCAAAAGGGGAAGACCAGTCCCTCTTGAACCACTGTCACCTGACTGGTGAACGTCTCCTCTATGACTGCCGCTTTCGACGCCTGTACAAAGTGGCACAAAAGTGGCACAATCAAGTGAAAACACCCTGTAATGCAACGCTACGAACTTTGAAAACTCACAATGATCTCCCAGTCGTCAGTTGAGAGCGGTTCCACCTCCAGAGTATGGCACAGTTGAGGACGTTGAAGCACCTCCAGGATAATCTGAAGATGGGGTTACATATTCTGTTACCTCAACAACAAATAGAACGCGCGTCGACATGGAATATAGGGGCTATTCGCAAGCCCAGCCTGGTTCTACTTCCGCGTGTAGGAAGTCCAAAGTTTGTCCAGGACAGAGCCGACACAGTACATACCGTAAATACTCTAATAAGCCCCCTCGAATAAGCAGTACCCCCCCCCCCCCCCTAGAGGGAGGTTTAAAAAATAAGCCCCCCCCCCCCCCCCCCCCTCCAATAATACCCCCCACACCTTATGTACTATGTTACATGTTATGTGTACTATAAGGCATACTGTATGCATGTATACTGTACTATAGTAATACTTCAACTAATATATTTTTTAAATATACCCTTAGTACATGCTATGTTAAGGATATTAAGTTCCTGGAAGGTATATTATGTATGGCATACGTACATTTCGTGTACCTTGGGTCTCCGGAAGAGGAGTCGAAATATTAAGCCCACCCCCCCCCCCCCGCCAAAAGTACCCCCTCCTAGAGGGGGGGGGGGGAGGGGAGTTGAAAAAATAAGCCCCGGGGGCTTATTAGAGTATTTACGGTAGTACCGTAATCGAAACGCCAGGCGATGGGGCGGACAAGGAAGGCAAACTGAGCGTCTCATTTCTGATATACTGTGTTGTTACGTCACGAATACTGTTACAGCACCTGCTCTCCACTCTTCAGTCCATTCTTGGTCGCCAGTTGGCCGTTGAGAAAGCACACCAGATGACTAGTAGCTCTGGAATTGTCCAGTTGAACCCCAGACACCGTCAAACTTTCCCCTTCTGTAGCAGAGCTCGACAAGCGCCAGACTTGCTTCTGGCGACTTCCCTGCAGACAAAGGGAGTTAATTAACTGAAACCGGTTCAAAAGGCTCCATTATTGTACCAAAATGGCGTCTCCGAAGCTAGAATAGGAGCTAGCAAATCTGACAGCGTTGTCTTCTGTAAAGCGGCTGTCGCACAGGAAGGCGAAGCAGTGCTTCCAGCTATGGAAGCGCACCGTCGCCGTCTCAGCCATCGAATCTACCGTATACCTACCTATACAAGTAGTTCTCAGAGGTGCGCTCCGAGTAGATACTACAAAATACCGTTGTCAAACCGGCAAAGCATTAGGACGACTCTCAAAGGCTGTAAGAACAGAAAACTCGATTCTTCACCAACCAGTCCAGAACAACAGCCTACTACAGTACCCCGCGTCTCATCACAGAGAATATTATGCCGCCATATTGTCACGCCTTTCCCTTGTCTTCCTTAGTACTATCGCTGTTGTAGTGGCGGTACTCCGGTTTCAACTCGTAGTGGTGCTTGAACTGCGGCGACTGGTTGTACATGGCGATCTCCTGCAGCAGCTCCTTCACGTAGGACTGAAATAGTGACACTTTCCACAATTAGTATCGTCAACTGATACTTGAAGATAATGGAACGATACGGAGTGCAGAGTTGTTGCGTAATAAAGGCAAACTATCACAAATTACGGCCTCGCGGACAGCAGCGTAGAGTGCAGCGGTACCATGTCTGCATTGCATAACACACATTACTGTACCACCGTATGGAACGCTCTGGTACATGAAGCTAGTACATTTGAAATTTGTATTTTTTTCGAGAAAAACAGTTTGACACGAAACAATTCTTTTAAAATTTCTACTACGGAGCGACAGAATCACTAAGCAGTGCGCACCCACCGGCGGCTGCTCGGTCCTCTTCTGTAGGTCAATGAGCTTCCAGAACTGGTGCTGCTCGAAGGCCTCGAACAGCTTGTTCAACACCACGTCACGGTCGTCCCTCACGGCGCCCATCCCTACGCCCTGACGCTTCTCCTTCTCCTTGTCGCGCTGTTACACAGAGCGGGAAGTGGAAGGTGGTTTTGGTTCGACTTTGGACTTCTATTGTGATTCAATTTGCTTACAATGGAGTTCACACAGCGCAACTGATGCCGAAAGTTGCCTTCTCTCCATTCGCCTTCTTTCTTTACAAAAATCTGTCAGCACACTTACACAGATTTTGTCTCACGGATTTACTAATCATCTCTCATGACAAACTTTTCTTATACTTCTCGATTGCAGAACACGCAGCGCGTGCAGAATGGAGTGGATGCTTGCAATCCTTACAACAGTCGAGAGTTCCATAGCTTCACAGCGGTGAAATTTACACGAATGTCGTTCGGACGCGTGCAAAGACATTCCATCGCAGTAGCGTTTCACTCACGTATTCCGCGTGGACGTTGACGGGCTTGAACTTGGTCTCCACCGTCTCCAGCTGCTTCACCTGCCTCTTGGGACGGTTGGCCGCCTCGATGCTCTTGCTGAGAACCACGGGAGCATACCGTGGTGACAGTATGTTCAATTTCAGTAATCCTACAGTAAGCTCACATCTTCATCTGAATGTAGCTGGAGCTGCCGCGCGGCGGCTGGCACTCTGCCCGGTTGACCACGCGCCCTTCGACCGTCAGCAGACCAGACTCCTCGCGCTGCCGGTCTTGCGCCACTGCGCTCTTGTCTGCAGTGGGGATTGGGAGAACTTGAAGGTACACACCGCTTCACAGGGGGGGGGGGGGGGGGGGGGGGGGGGGGGTGACGGGTGGAGGTGAGGTGGAGGTGAGGTGAGGATCCGAATGCATCGCAAAATTGCACAATTCCAAAACGAAATCTTAGCATTTTCGTTAGTCTTACGCCTAGTCCTGCCCAAATTGTCGACCGCGGCGCTACATTTTGTCTGTTTTTGTGTACAAATCAACGTGTTTAAAATTGAAACCAAAATTACCTAGAAGTTTAAGCACATGTTTGGCCAAAACTTTTACTCTTTCCGGGCGCCGGGACCCGCACACCCCCCTCTCAAAAATTGTCTAGAACCCCCCCCCCCCCCGCCTTCGGGTGGTCTGCACTGCACAAACTGCAATGCTGAAGGAACGCAATCTGGTGGCAGCCAGACTTCAGGCACTAATAAAGCAAAGGCAGACCTTCAGAAAGAACGGCCAGCATCTGGTTGGCGGTGTTGCTGATGATGAAGGTGTGCTCCAGGGGAACCTCCCGCCTCGAGGCCGAGGGCCGGCCCAACGGCTGCGCGGCCGCCGCCACGCCTAAGAATCGAGTATTTGCGCGAAGTTTCACCGTGCGCTATTCAGAATCGAGAACACATCACAGCACCGGAGGTCGACGCGACGGTGGAAGCGCCCAGAGCGGATACGCCCCCTTCCGGCTGCTGCCCCTTGCCCAGAGAAGAGCGAAAGGTCACCCGGTTGTCACTGAACCGAAATGCGATTCTTATCCTCCGGTCGACAGCGGCGAAATATCGCCGTCAAATCCACCTGACGATTAGGCGGCCGACGTCGCGGCCCGCGTTCTTCTGCCACAGCTCCGACAGGTACTTCGGTACCTGATAATGAAAATGTAGCGCATCGAAATCAACAAAAGAGATTAGAGAAGTCTTTTCAACCCACTTTGACCAGCCAGACGCCCTTGCTGGCGTTGTGGCAGCGCAGGCGGCCGGTTCTGCGCAGCACCCCTTCGTCCTGCTCCACCGCCGTCTCATCCTTCACCTCCTTCTTTACTTTCGGCATTCTAACGTTTCACACTCAAATCGCCTGCTTCGAAATCTTTCGAGAGAAGGCGGAGATAAGAAGAAGAAAGTACACGGCTATAGAAATGCAAATTCGCTACAGTATTATGAGCATTTCGATATTGTCAGGCAAACGAGCGACTAGACCTCAGCGAGGTAAAACGACAAGCGAGCGATCACCAAACCAACTTGTTCTCTCAATTACAGCATCACGCGAGAGAAGCGAAAAAGTCGGCCAAACAAATCCACAGCCAATCGTAACCGGCACAAATCAACAACTGGAGCGGTTCAACTATCTACCTACCCGCTAACAGCGCGGCGAACCGATACGAAAATTATCCTACAGTTTCTCTGACGACCGTCAGTGGATTGGATCAGCACTTAGGCTCAGAATTACACGATTGTCGTCACTTGAAGGCCTGGGCGCTGATCTGACTGGCCAGACTCTGCAGTATATTCTTCTGGAGGAGGTTTTGGGCGGCGTCCGCCAGGTGTCGCTTGGGGTCCTGCTTGCCCACGTTCTTGACGGCCAATTCAGCCTTCGTCAGCTTCTCCTCCTCCTCCAGAGACTGCAAGGGGAAATAATGTACTCGGGAGCATTTGTGGCGGCAACTTTCCAAAATCGGTGGTCTGTTGTCAACCCGAACCGAGCATGGCCCTCTTTCACTACTGATCGCAAGCAGCAAAAGAACCGCAGCGCTAGGCGTGCCAGTGCCATAGAAGTAGCGCCACTCCACCTTGGCGTATGTCTCGATCAACTTGTGCGCCTTCTCCATGGTGTGGGCGTTCTCCTCCTTGCGCTGCTGGAAGTTCCCCAACTGCAGAGAGTCCATCCAGGAGAGCTTGTGCAGGCTCAGCAGTTGCTGCAAAAGCAAGCACTGTCGCCTATACCGACGCACGTCGACATTGAAAGATGAGCGCGCACTTGTTGCTCCAGTTCGTTCGTTCGGAAGCAGATGTCGATGGAGTAGTAGTGTCGTCCCAGTCCGTGCATGGCCGCCTGCAGAGTGGGCTTCTTCAGATGGCCCAGGTTGCTGGTCGTCTCCCGCGCCTCCTGACCCAACACTAAGGTCATGGGATTGACCGTGCGGAAGGCGTCGATCACCACCTGAAACAAAATTGGCCGAATTTATGCCGAAAAACTCAAACTGTACAGCACACTTGTACCTTTCCCTTGACGCTCTGTATGGGGTCGACGACGACGGCCACTGCGCGCTCGGAAAGCGCCTCGAAGGACTTCTGCGTGTTGACGTCGACGCCCGACAGCCAGCAGCCGAACCCAGGATGGCTATGGTACCTGCCAGATAAGAGATTTGATGGAAGCGATTCGACTTCGAATCCGAAGTTCAAACCATTGACCGACCACCCCACGACCATCTCGGGCCGACCGGTCTGCTTGAGCATCTCGAGCATGTTGGCTTGGAACACCGGATCCACCGACTCGACGCTGACGCTCTGCGATTTCACACTATCATCAACTTCCATCCAACCCGGAAACTTCCATCACAAAATCCCCACCGCACCGCACCGTTCCCGACTGTGGCATGGCGAAGACGTCGACGACGTTGACGGTGTAGTCGTCGACGAAGTCGCCCAGCATCAGGCCCATCACCTCCATGGGGACGCCCGCCCGCCCGTGCTTCAGCATCTTCAGCAGCGCCAGAGAGCTTATGTACACCGTCTCGCTGGTGTCCACCTTGTGACAGTCGCCGGCGGACACGCCGCTTCCGGCTCCCCCCGCCAGCTGAAGGGATCATTGCTACATAGGTACGTACTGTTCATCATCATGATCCAAAGGAGACAAACTCAATCGCAGCCACGATTATATGTTCCTTTGCGAGTTGTAATCGTTCCCACCTGGCCAAGCCCCGCCAAACCGCCGGCGCCCAAAAGTCCCTCCATTGTGAGACGCAAGTTAGAAAGACGCTTTTACTTCAGATAGCTGATGTTAGACGAACAAAACCGACCCTGTTCTTCCGCTAATCAAAACGCCCAGGGAAGACCCGAATCAATCATGCAATTGTGCGCCGGCGGGATTTTGTGATGAAAGTTTCCAGGGTGGAAGTTGATGATCATGCACAATGGCAGAGGTCGTCAGCGTCGAGTCGGTGGATCCGGTGTTCCAAGCCAACATGCTCGAGATGCTCAAGCAGACCGGTCGGCCCGAGATGGTCGTGGGATGGTCGGTCAATGGCATGAACTTCGGATTCGAAGTCGAATCGCTCCCATCGAATCTCTTCTGTGGCAGGTACCACCGGCCGTCCTCGGGTTCGGCGTTGCTGGCTGTCTGGAGTCGACGTCGACACGCAGAAGTCCTTCGAGGCGCTGTCCGAGCGCGCCAGGTGGCCGTCGTCGTCGACCCCATACGAGAGCGTCAGAGGGAAAGGTACCAGTGTGCTGTACAGTTTGAGTTTTTCGCGTCAAGTTCGGCCAATTTTGCTTCAGGTGGTGATCGACGCCTTCCGCACGGTCGATCCCATGACGCTGGTGTTCGGTCAGGAGGCGCGCGACAGAGCCGGGCGACCTGGGCCGTGCTGAGAGAAGCCCGCTCTGCAGGCGGCGTGTGCGCGGACTGGGGGACGACGCTGCTCCTCCCCCAGTCGACCGTGTGCTTCCGGACGAACGAACTGGAGCAACGAGCGCGCGCTCATCGTTCAATGTCGACGCGCGTCGCCGCCGTGGCGACAGTGAATGCCTTTGCACAAGCTGCTGACCTGCACAAGCCCCTGGATGGACTCGTTGCAGTGAAGCTTCCAGCAGCGCAGAGGAGGCAACGCCCGCGCCGTGGAGAAGGCGCACAGAGTTGATCGAGCATATGCCAAGGTGGAGTGGCGCTACTTCTATGCACTGGCACGCCTCACGCTGCGGTTCTTCTACTGCTTGCGATCGCAGCACGTGCTCAGCGAATGGGGCTTATGATTTGGAAAGTTGCGCGACTACAAGTACCGTATTTCCCCTTGCTGCCACCTCGCTGGAGGAGAAGCTGGTCTGAGAATAGCCGTGGGCGGGGCGGGACCCCGAGCGAGGCCTGGCGGGACGCCGCCGAGCCTCCTCCAAAAGAACATACTGCAGAGTATCGCCAGTCGGATCCGGCGCCCCGCGGGCGGGGAGTGGCTAATTCTCGGCCCAAAGTACTGATCCACTAAATAAGCAACAAAATTTTCGTTTCGGTTCGCACTGTTATTTTTTTTTTTCGTTTGGAACTTCTCCATTTGTTCATTTGTGTAGGTTCATTTGGTGCCTAATTTATTTTTCGTTTCCCACTATATTTTAGCGCCTAATTGAGTGAGCAAATTGGTTTGGGTACACTGTAGTTTGCTCGCTCGGGGTCTCGTCGCTCGTTGTGACAATATCAAAATGCTCTCTACAATACTGTAGCGAATTTATACTATTACTATACTCCTCTAGAAAATTTCGAAGCAGGCGTTTTGAGTGTGGAATTTGAGTGCGAAGGGAGAAGGGAGGTGAAATGAGAACGGCAGTGGCGCAACGAGAACATGTGGCGCGATCTCGCCGCTTGCGCAAAGCGCCACGAAGTGCGGCTAAAAGTGCAATTTTGAAACTAACTATTATTTAGTTTCAAATAGTAGTACCCTTTTTCGTATCGCCCAAATTCCTGCGGGAGCTGTGGCGGGCGCGGGGCCGCCACGCCGCTAGGCCGCCCATCGTGTTGAGCGACGGGGTTTCCATCGCGGATGGGAGGGTCAGGATCAGGCAATTTCAGGTTCAAGTGAGCCGGTAGTTTCGGCTTACGCAGCGACCCGGAAGGGGCACCCACTTTGGCGCGTCCTCAGACCTCCGTCGTACCGAGCAATACGTTCTTCATTATTACTTCGTTCAGTTACGTATTGCTGTTCTATTTGCAGAACCTGGAGAAGCATGTGAAAAAGGTGTGATCCATGATGAAAATAGCTGATGAAAATAGCTTACGTTCAGTTCCGTTGTAGGATTTAGTCACGGTTTGGCTGCAATGCACTGTGTCAGTCTTTCTAAATCTTTGTGTTGGATGTTCTTCTTTGCCCGTTGTGAGATCTTTGCTTATCATGTCATTTTTTGAAATGCAGATTGATTTGCTGTGTGTCTAGACCTATCAAGGCAAACCCTAAATAGCAGGGTCGTGGATATTGAATTTTTGAGTTGTATCTCTTGCTAGTCAATTAATCAGCCTATCATTCAGTCTAATCTGAGAGCCCAATCCTTTGAAATCTCATCAGTTTGCCAGCTTCGTTTACCGATTTGCAATTTCAAACAGAATGTCTATATTTGTTTGGGTTCCGAAGAAAATTTCTTACCGGGATCTGCCAGGCTACATTGGACAAAATGGCATCCTTCTGGGGAAGAGACACTGATGACCTAATCCACATTGATGGCACTTATGGAATACGTTTGAATCGGCAGTGGTCGGATACCCGACTACTCTCCTTAGATATTGTCGCTGTACTTCGTTCAGTTACGTATTGCTAAAA
>JASAMZ010004334.1:0-25179 GCA_030248115.1 Linhomoeus sp. GSCO2_2 | reverse complement strand
AATTGTCTGTCGTTATTACTCTGTTTTGCGTGTCGCTTGCGCTGCTGTCATCATACCTCTGAGCTGGGGCGCCAATCGAAGTGATCCACCCAAGACCACCATAGGGCGATTAAATGTGTAGAACATTTCATCTTCCTAGGTTGTACGGTTCCTGAGATATGGAGGACCAAAGGTCGGAATCGGTACGCATCCTGGGCTCGGCTCAAGATGGCCGAGCTCTGCTGGTGCATGCTGGGGCGCCAATCGAAGTGATCCACCCAAGACCACCATAGGGCGATTAAATGTGTAGAACATTTCATCTTCCTAGGTTGTACGGTTCCTGAGATATGGAGGACCAAAGGTCAGAATCGGTACCCATCCAGGGCTCGGCTCAAGACGGCCGAGCTCTACTGGTGCATGCTGGGCCGCCAGTCGATGCAATCTACCAAAGAGCACCATAGGGCGAACTTACGTGTAAAACATTTCATCTTTCTAGGTTGCATGGTTCTTGAGATATGGGTGCACAAAGATTGGAACCAGTACAGTATGACATTATGACGAAGCCGTAAAATTTGTATAGTCGATGTCGAAATGAACTGTAGAGTGGTGATATGTATTGGAGGTGTTGAGAGTGGACTCTAGAAGGGTGGTGGGTGACGGAACGGCATTATGACGAAATCGTAAATTCGTATAGTCAATGTCAAAATGAACTGTAGAGTGGTCATATGTATTGGAGGTGTTGAGAGTGGACTCTAGAAGGGTGGTGGATGACAGAATGACATTATGACCAAATCGCAAATTCGTATAGTCAATGTCGAAATGAACTGTACAGTGGTGATATGTATTATTGGAGGTGTTGTGGGTGGACTCCAGAAGGGTGGTGGGTGACAGAATGACATCATGATGAAATCGTAATTCGTATAGTCGTATAGCTGTCTGTGCATCCAACCTCCTGAGGCCAGATCTGTCTGTGCATCCAACCTCCTGTGGCCAGACCTGTCTGTGCATCCAACCTCCTGTGGCCAGACCTGTCTGTGTCCCCACACCTACAACAGCAATCCTTTCAAAGCAGACCTGTCTATGTCGCCTCTCAACAAACCTGCTCTACGCCCCCACCCCCCCCCCCCAGGTGTCCACTCTGTGGACATGGACAGGGTGTGTATTTCAGGAAAGTTCCCCCCTACTGGGGGGTAAGGACAGGTGAATTTGTTCGCCCTAAAGAAGACTGATGATGAACAGGCTGTGTATCTCAGATGACTTCGGGCCCTCTACTACACGAACAAATTCAGCGTGCTCTGTATATGGGTGCCACATTCTCACCAAATTATGGGTCTCTTTGTTTGTCGTTTGTGTGTGTACTGCAAAGCGCTTACCCAGCATTAGTGCAGAATGTGCATTTACCAACATTAATACCTCCAGAAGCTCTGTTAGCATGTGAAGCCCTCTGCTTGCGTGCATGGTTGAGCGGTCAAAGTGGGGGTTAGAGCATGGGGTCTGCCACCCTCGCGTTGCGCTGAGTGCAGACATTGTGTTGTGTGAGATGCTGTGGCAGGCACTGAAGCACACACGTTTTGATAGTGATAGATAGCGTACTCCGCATGTACGTTGTGCGCACGTGATAAGCGCCGTGCGCGTGAACAGAGCACGCTGAATTTGTTCGTGTAGTAGAGGCCCGAAGTCATCTGAGATACACAGCCTGTTCATCATCAGTCTTCTTTAGGGCGAACAAATTCACCTGTCCTTACCCCCCAGTAGGGGGGAACTTTCCTGAAATAGGTAGGTGCGTCGGCGCGGGGACAGAACGCTACATGACGGGCTGTTACCGTAGTCTATACGCAGACACACGACAACTATCTCGGAAGAATATGTCATGGATAACTAACTAGTACATGTAGCTGGACAAACGGTACGAATACTAGATTCTCAACACTCCCACTCAGCTACATAGGTACTAGTAAAGACGGTGAGGCACGAATGTGAACTATCTAAGTGTAATGATCAGAGCGAACACCTGCAAACTCAGAATTTCAACACTCCCACTCAGCTTTACGTAAGCTACATAACACAACCCGCAAATAGACGCCACGAGCACATGCGTACTTGCCTCATCTCATACATACGCACCTACATACATTCAACTCAGACTCTCAGTCAGACGCAGACCTACAGAATTAAGGAGCGTGTAGCAGAAAAGCACCCACTGCTTCAAACAACTACATCTACGAGATGCATACGCGCAGCAAAATCGATTACAAACCAAGTCTACGCCTCCATGTCAGGCGAAACCTAACCGGCGCCACTGCGCGATGGCGAACCCAGTCTGTTCCAGATGGGGAAACCGCTCTTCCACCCACCACTCTCCCAGTTGTGATTGGCGTTGGTCAGGCTCACACAGAGCGCCATGTGGCACGTCTCTGTGCCCGCGGAAGGTAGTGTGTTCCAGTTCATCTGGCCGCTCAGCCCATTCTTGCTTGCTCTGCTTCTCCTCGGGTCGGTTTCTCCCACTGGCGTCCCATCCACAACTGCAGTCGACTCCTGGGGCGACACGTTGACTGCCTCCACCTTGCAGTCCAACAAATAGATTCGCCGGCTGATGTTGAGCGTCCCTCGACCAATCAGCCTTCCAGCCCCATTCTTGATCAGACACTGCTCGGGGCCGAATTCGATCAGCTTCCCCTTCAGGGCCGCGGCGCAGACGCTGAAGACGTTGCAGGTCAGCTGTGGGACGTACAGCACGCCCATCATCGTTCTCAGCCGTCGGCCGGCGTCCACTCCCATGAGGACCTGGACCCGACCTGAGCCCAGCGCTTCCAGCTTGCGCCCATCTCCCAGCTGCACCATCTGCGCCGAATTAAACTTCTGGTAGTCCTGCAGCAGGGTTCGATCAGCCGTCATGTGACGAGAAGCCCCAGTATCGACGATCCACTGGCTTCTCCCACTGCTGAAGGGTGCAGCCGATGCCATGAACAGCTCGTCGCCACTGCTGTCGTCGCGGAGCACCTCTGCCGCCTTGGCACTCTCGACAGTGCGCTGCTCCTTGACCTTCTGCTTGCAGTCCACACTCCGGTGCCCTTTGACTCCACAGGCCCAACACAGCCCATTGAAACCGCGCTGCCTCTGCAGTTGCACATCCGCACGCAGGGCTGCCTCCGTGACCCCCTCCACATCAGGCTTCCTCCCACTGCTAAGCTGGCCCCTCTTCTGCTCCTCATTCAGGAGCGCTTGCTGCAGGAAGGCCAGGGTCAGCGCGTCTCCCTTGGCTTCCAACGCTGTGACCAGCATACCGTAGCTTGGAGGCAAGCTAATTAGAAGGGCAATAACCTGCTCCTCCTCTTCGATCTTCGCATCAATCGCCGCCAGCCTGTCGGTTATCTCCTTCATCCGCTTCAGATGTTCTTTCAGGGACTCCTCCTCCTTCATGCGCATTGTGAAGAACTGCTTCCTCAGGAACAGCTTACTTGACAGAGAGCTGCTTTCAAACTGCGCATGGAGGGCCTCCCACATGCCCTTCGCCGTGTTGCACGTCGTGACCAGGTAGACCACACTGCCACTCAATCCCATCACCAGGTTCGTCATGGCTCTTTGGTGCTTCTTGTCGAAGGCGGCTGCCTCTGCCACAGCCGTTGGTCGCTCCGCCGACCCATCGACGTACCCCCACAAGTCCAGGGAGAGCAGAAAGTGACGCATCTGGAACTTCCACACGGTCCAGTTGGAGCCGTCCAACTTCTCGATCGCCCACTTTCCATCAGCACCAGACATACTCCTGGGTTTTTGGTCTTCGTTCTACCAGCTGACAGTGACACTGAGAATAGGTAGAGCCAACCCCTTCCGGTCCCAACGCGGATCCGATTGGTCACCTACTCAGTTCAAATTGCCCCTGGACTACAGCGCTCCTGGGCCCATAACCTGTTGAATTGCTCTTTCCGTTTATGCACAGAGTGTGCCTTCTTCTTCTGCACAGAGCAACAGACTGAGACGCGCCACAGCGATACTACGCAGAGAGGGAGGGTAGGTAGGTATGTAGGTAGGGTACCTACCTAGACAACAGGCGGGGTCAGCGACCCAAGCCAGGTCAGATTCAAAATACGTAGGTACATACATAGGTGCGTCGGCGCGGGGACAGAACGCTACATGACGGGCTGTTACCGTAGTCTATACGCAGACACACGACAACTATCTCGGAAGAATATGTCATGGATAACTAACTAGTATGTAGCTGGACAAACGGTACGAATACTAGATTCTCAACAGATCTTGCCACCGATGAAGAAGGCGGTGGAGATCAAGTAGACCTTGTGCTGGCCCAGGTTGGTCAGGCCTCTGACGGCGCGTGGCACCAGTTTGTCCCTATTGGCCCTGCGGCCTTCCACAAGGGTCTCTATATCGTAGACAACCTGGCACTGTTCGAAGTGGCTGGCGTCAGGGTCATATCCCTTCTGTTTCAGTAGCTCGTAGAGAGTCATGGATCTGTGGCATTTGCTGACTTTCTTATGGAAGCGAATCTTCGTGGGGCCCACGTGGCGCCCGGGTTTGTTGGCCTGGTCGAACGGGCAAATGCGCTCGTGCCTAGCGAGGATGTTTTGCCTGTAGGGGGAGAGACAATGACGGCAGTGGTTCAACTTGAGTTTTCTGGCTAGGTCTTTGATCAGGGAGTACCTGAAATGTGCCAAATGGAGCTACAAAACTCTAGGTGAGCATACATACATGCAGGTTTACTAAAACTCTGCTGACCTTCCATCGTGGAAGATAACCGTCATGACATTCTTGAAGAGGCGTCTGTCCAAGGCTGGCACAATCTCCATAACGTCGTTGCCCTTCCTGGTTCTGTAGACGCAGATGTTGACGTTGTACTTCTTGCCCAGCTGGCGCAGATGCACTAGGTGCTTGGCGGGATGGATGTGGGCTGGTTCGCGCCCAAAGAACCAATTGTTGGCCATGGTTCGCCCACGTTTGAACGCCTCGCGGCGCCGACTGTCCGAAATGGCTCCCTTCTGCAGCATTTGGTGATATGCGACGCAGTGGAAGAGCGACTGAGCTGCCGGAATTTCGCGCTTGCCGTCGCGACTCCGCTTGAACTGCTCCACATGCTGGCTTTTGAAGAGATCTAAATTTATCCGTATCATGTGGACCTTTGTGCTTTCTCTCTTAGCGCTCAACAATTGTGAATACTAAAACAAGTGAGCACTGAAAATGAGACTTTGGGACCTGGTAAATATTTGTTGCCAGTCTCTCTAGAAGGTCCCTAGAATTTTACGTATTTGAGCAGGATTGAACCTGCCCCCTCTGTGTTTCTGTAGTTTGCCATATCTGCAAGTAATGTTCTGGCTGCCACTAAAGAGAACCTGATTATGTGTTGTAATGGAGTGCAGCGGTGTACAACGTTTTCCTCAAAATTGAAATTTTCCTCAGCAATTCACAAGAGAGTACAGCACTGCGACACGCTTCCTGGGCGACAAAACTTTCCCATCAGGTAACAACACTATGTATAGAACAGTTGCAATTTCGTTCCAACAATGGCAGTGAAGTCGACTGCGACACGTCATTTCAGATGAGTGCAAAGGGAATAATCAAACACATACGCAACGTCCAGAAAGTCATGGGAGAACTAAATGTAATAAGTTTTTACAGTTTGTTGCAAGTGAATACCATATCAAGCATTCATCATAATTACCCCGAATAGTTAACACAAGTGTGAGTTCCAGTGGTTCACGGCGTGGCTATAATATTATATGTTCTCAGAAAAGCAGATGGCTGCAATGGTTCTATTCCCGTACATCGTCCCTCAATAATATTATAGGCTATCAGAAATGAGACGGTGCGACCTTGCTCATCGCAGCCTATAATATTATACTCTCTAAGAAACGGCGCTAGAACAGATACCTACGAACAAGGTATTGGTATTCTACACGATTTACCAGTCTGCGCTCAGTAGGTTTATGTACGACTTCGTGTTCTTCTTTGGGCTTAGTCAACTAGTGAGGGACCCTACCCGCGGCAACGCTGTTTTAGATCTCCTATTTACCAATGAACCCGCTCTCATACTGTCGTTAGAAGTCTGCCCTCCTCTTCTTACTGACTGCGACCATGACACGCTAGTATTTTCCGTCTGTAGCAGCGGTGTAAGCTCGACTGATAGGGTAACTGTTCGCGACTGGCATAATGCGGACTGGGCCGGTGCGGCCACATTTCTAGCCTCGGTGCCTTGGCGCGCGCTACTTGCCACTTCTAGTTCCGTAGACGCGGCATACATGACCCTTGTTTCCTGTGTTTCCGCCGCTATCGACACCTTCGTGCCCATCAAACCCCATTCTAATAAACCGCGTAAGTACCCTCTCCACGTTCGACGGCTACTGCAACGTAAGCGGCGCGCGTGGCGACAAGCAGTTCGAGACCCTCGCTGTAAAGGGCGTTACCGGGCTCTGTGTAAGCAGTGTGACTACGCCATTCGTAAGCATAATCGGCGAGTTGAAGGCAGTATTCTGTCGTCTGGCGACATGTCTAAGTTTTACCGTTATGTTAGAAGTAGAAACAGTCTTAAGGGCAAGCTACCTCCCCTGCGGCGTTTCGATGGCAGCCTGGCCATGTCAGATGGGGACAAAGCCCAGGTGCTGAATAACTATTTCGCTTCTGTCTTCACTGTGGATAACCGTGTCCGTCCCCCGTTCCCTGCGCGTACAAACGAATCACTTCGGACAGTGGAGTTTCTGCCGCGCGACGTGTATGACAAACTCAGATCGCTGAGGCGAAGTACTAGTTGTGGCCCTGATGGTTTCTCCAACTTGTTGCTTTCTCAACTCGCCTTACCCCTATCTGAGCCGCTAGCGTTACTATTTGAGATGTCGTTAGGTTTTGAGACTGTTCCTGACTTGTGGCGCCGCGCCAACGTTTCCGCTCTATTTAAGAAAGGTTCTAGCTCTGACCCCGCGAATTATAGGCCTATATCGTTGACCTGTGCACCGTGTAGGGTAATGGAATCTCTACTAAAGGACCGTATCATGTCCTTCTTGTGTACCAATGGACTATTAAGCGATTGCCAGTACGGCTTTGTGTCAAAACATTCGACTGTTACGCAGTTAATCGACTGCTTTGCTACGTGGACTGAATGGGCGCGCGACTCAATAAGTGGTCACTGTATATTTGTGGACTTCGCTAAAGCGTTCGATACGGTTTGTCACGACAAATTGATGGTGAAACTTCGCGGGTACGGTATTGGAGGTGCTCTGTATCATTGGATTCAGGCATACCTGTCCAATCGACAGCAGCGGGTTCGCGTTGGTAATAGCTACTCGTCCTGGGCAGACGTAACCAGTGGAGTACCTCAGGGCTCCGTGTTAGGACCGCTGCTTTTCCTGTTGTATATTAACGATTTGGGTGATTTGGTCTTGCCTGGCGTCACTCTCAAGCTCTTCGCTGATGACGTGAAACTCTTTGCGTGTTGCTCAGCTTCGGAGGCTCTGCTAGAGAGCTTGGCGTGGATCTCTCGATGGTCCAGCGATTGGCAGCTGCGAATTTCGGCCCCTAAGAGCGCCTTCATGACCATAGGGCAAACCTGTCCCTGTTTGGATTTCTCGCCTACCATATGCGGCTCTGCACTGGGCCAAGTCAGTGAGTGTAAGGACCTGGGCGTCACCATTTCCAGCGACCTACGGTTTCGGTCCCACTGTCTGAATATAGCCAGTAAAGCCAACAAGATCGTGGGTCTTCTATTTCGCGTGTTTCATACGTCCGATTTAAGTGCCCTACTGCGTGCTTATGTTGCCTACGTTCGTCCCATATTGGAATACGCGTCGCCAATCTGGAATCCGTACGACCAATTTTGTAAGTCCGTAGTAGAAAATGTCCAACGCGCCTTTACTAGACGGTTGTTTCTCAGGTGCCGCGTTCCTTATGTTGACTATCAAGGTAGGCTGAACCATTTGAAACTGTCACCATTATCCACACGGCGCGATATTGCTGACCTTTCGTTGTGTTACCAATTGTTTCATCACGATATCGTATTGTCCTCAAATGTCGTCAGATGGTCCACGCGTAAGAGTGGTCGCCTAGTTAGAGATCATCCCAGAATTGACTGTCGCCGGTATTATTTTGGTAATCGTATCGCAGATAAGTGGAACACACTGCCCGACTCTGTGCTTAAACTCCGCTATAAATCGTTTAAAAGGTACGTACTTGGTTACGGCGCTGGAACAATGATAATTTGTATCGCCTTTCAACGCACCTTTGTTGCTGTGCGTGTGCTTATCCGCCTTCTGAGTGGAATAAATACACACACACACACACAACTCAGTACCCACAAAAGTACCTTATTTAGTAAACGTCGACAACATGGCGTCATCCTCATCAGAGCAGTCCTCATTCCTAGAGGTCCCGTCGGCATCGTCGGTTCCAGGCAACCATCGAGTGGTTCCAACTCGTGTTGCGGCCGCGCTTGCGTGACAAGCAGCCCTTCCACTCTGGAACTGCTCCTCGAAGCTTGCCATTCTCTCTTCAATGGTCCCGATGGCGCTGATTGGCAGGTGTCGGTTGGCATTCAGACGAATTCCCCAAAGGTAGACCGTCTTGAGGGAAATCTCTTCGATGACACTGCCAGTCTTCCAGCGGCCCCTCAGACTTCCCTCCAGCCAGGCGACGGCAACCACGTCGGCGCCATGGACGTCGACCACTTGGCCAACCCATGGTTTCTCCAAAGGAGAAAGATCGTGCTGAATGCAGTAGTCGATGTCGGGCACAGCGGCCAGCACCGATCCCTCCATGAGCTGGTCTGGCGTCAGGACAAATGTAGGTACCCTTTCCTTCTCAGCCAGGGAGAGCTGAAGTGGTACACACCGTACAGTACTGATTAACAGGGCCGCAAGAGTAAGTGGAATAGCAGTTAGCATACTGGTAGAGGGTTCCCTCTTTCGTTTGGTCGAGCGCGCTCAAGGCAGGCGGGAAGAACAGCCTGCTGCTCTGGGCGACTCCTTGCCAGCTCGAGCAACCTGTCACCTAACCAGGTTTCAGATGTGTCTTCGCAATACCCCAAGGTTGTCTTGTAGTATTTGGCCTCCGCGTGATCCTCAGGTCCTACAATTCAAATGGCCTGTAGCTAGGGTCGCAAGACTGCACGCACACGGATTTCAAAGGTTTCCCCTGCCTCCCCCCTGATTCTCCCCACTCTTACTTGAATCTGGAAGGCGATTCCACTCTTCTAAGCGTCGCTTCTCACTTCTCAAGAATTCCTCCCATTCAAGGATCTCCTCTTCTTGGAAGCCCCCAATCTCTGACACTTTTCTCACAGTCTCCTCTATTTTCGAGAAGTCCAGCTTGTCAAAGGATGGTTTCACCAGTCGCGGGCGACCTAAATTGCTTCAGGGTATCTTGCCGTATTCTTTTGGTTTGCCCCGTCCCCCCCCCCCCCCCCCCCCCCCCCACACTCCCCTGGTTGGACATACAGAGAGGAGGAGTGGGGGAGGAAGGATGTCGAGCGGCTAAAGCTAGAGCGACAGTGAGACGAGGGAGATGGAGTGCGCATCCTACAGGGTGGGCCAAAAAAAGTGAGACCCCTAACTTTGCGGCCGCCGTTCTCAAGCATGACTGCGCCGATTGACTTCAAATTTGGTGACAACACACTACAGAGTGTTGTTGATCGTCGGTACAAATTTCAAACAATTCAGTGCATCTCACGCCAAATGGCAGCTACGCGCGTAACACCATGCCGAAAATTGGGTGCGGACGGCGAAGAGGAGGATGGCCATGTGAGTCGTCATCCGTAAGATAGTGATCGGAATGCAGTTCGTTAGACGGTGTGGGACAACGTGTGACTATCAAACATTACACTGTCAAAAAATCTCAGAGATAACGAATACACTGTGGAGTCTACGGATGTCTACCGTCACCCCATTACCAGCGTGTGGCATCTGAAGGATGTGATTGTGCAAGAGTTATGAGTTTAACGGACAATTCGATCTACCGGTTTCGGCCCCCGCTTGCAGCAAGTGGTCGACCAGGGTGGCGGCCCCATCGAACAGCCCGAATCTATGATCTCAGAATTTGCCGCCATCCTCCTCTTCGCCGTCCGCACCCAATTTTCGGCATGGTGTTGCGCGCGTAGCTGCCATTTGGCGTGAGACGCACAGAATTGGTTGAAATTTGTACCGACGATCAAAAACACTCTGTAGTGTGTTGTCACCAAATTTGAAGTCAATCGGTGCAGTCATGCTTGAGAACGGCGGCCGCAAAGTTAGGGGTCTCACTTTTTTTGGCCCACCCTGTATATACTAAGCGGCAAAACTGTGTCCGTCTGTCTGTCTGTGGGTCTGTCTTTTCCATAACTCTAGCCACAGTTGTCGGATCGCGATGATCTATAGCTTAAACTGACCGTCATACACTGTAGTTTTGCACCTCCTATTTGAGAAGTTTGACCGATGCCTAAATTCCACAATATTTTGCAAATATCAGCTGCACCAGTACATTCTGAGCACAGAAGGCTCCACACGCTGTGACTGACGTTTGATTTCGCGCCAAAGGCGCTCTACAGTGTCACCATTCACTAAAGAGCTGTCGTTGTGAGACTCCAAAGTGTATTCTCAGGCACTGCATGCACTGGCAGGGCCACAGCATCAAACTGCTTTGGATCTATGTCAAACGTCTTTAGATCTATCTGAAATCTCCTTCGGGCTAAACCCAAAAGTCTACGGGCTAAACCCAAGTATCTATTGTGTATTTACAGGCACGGGAGCTGGCGCGAGCCTAAATGCAAGCACTGGCAGAGACACAGTGTCAAATGGCTTGAGATCTGTCTGAAATGCCCTATTGGCTAAACCCAAATGTCTACGGGCAAAACCCAAGAGTCTACTGCATATTTACAGGCACATGAGCTGGCGCGATCCTAAACGTAGGCACTGGCAGGTGCACAGGCTCGAATGGCTTGCGATCTATCTGAAATGTCCTATGGGCTAAACACAATTGTCTACAGGCTAAACCCAAGCATCTATTGTGTATTTACAGGCACAGGAGCTGGTGAGATCCTAAACATAGGCACTGACAATGGCACAGGGTCTAACAACTTGAGATCTAACTGTACTGTCCTGCAGTGCACTGAATTCGATGGTTGCATTATATCCTTCATGCTCTGCAGGTTACCCATACGCTATTGACCATAGAGATTCTCCTACGGGCTAAAGGCTCTAGTCCTTATTACTAAGCGGCAAACCTCTGTCCATCTGTTTGTTTGTTTGTGGCTCTGCGAGCACCATAACTCTAGCCACAATTGACGGATCGCGATGATCTATGGCTTAAACTGACCGTCCTGGCCTGTAGTTGTGCATGAAGGTTTGTTGACTTTAGTCGATGTCTAAATTCCAAAATATTTCGAAAATATCGACTGCGACAGTACATTCTGAGCACAGAAGGCACCACACATTGTGATTGACGTTTGATTTCGAGCGCTTTACAGTGTCACCATTCATGACAGAGTTGTCGTTGTGAGACGCCAAAGTGTATTCGCAGGCACTGGCAGGGGCGCAGCATCAAACTGCTTTGGATCAATGTCAATTGTCTTTAGATCTATCTGAAATCTCCTACGGGCTAAATTCAAATGTGTACGGGCTAAGCCAAGTGTCTATTGTGTATTTGCAGGCACGGGAGCTGGTACAAGCCTAAATGTAGGCACTGGCAGGGGCACAGTGTCAAATGACTTGAGATCTATCTGAAATGTTCTATGGGCTAAAGCCAATAGTCTACAGGCCAAGCCCAAGTGTCTATTGTGTATTTACAGGCACGGGAGCTGGTGCCAGCCTAAACATTGGCACTGGCAGGGGCACAGTGTGAAATGGCTTGATATCTATCTGAAATGTTCTATGGGCTAAACCCAATAGTCTACAGGCTAAACCCACATGTCTATTGTGTATCTACAGGCACGGGAGCTGGTGTGATCCTAAATGTAGGTACTGGCAGGGGCACAGGGTCAACTGATTTGAGATCTATCTGTAATGTCCTACAGGCTAAACTAAGTTGTCTATGGGCTGAACCAAACACCATTGACCATTGAGATTCTCCTACGGGCTAAAGGCTCTAGTCCTATATACTAAGCGGCATAGAGTTTGTTTGTTTGTGTGTTTGTTTGTTTGTTTGTTTGTCCGGCCATTTTCTCGCGACACGGGCGATGGATCCTGGAGATCTATAGCTTAAACTGACCGTCGTGGGCTGGAAGGAATCCCCTCCTATTTTAAAACTTTCACAATTCACTAAATTTCACAAAAAACATGAAAATATCGGCTGCACAGTACATTTTGAGCACTAAGGAGTGGCTGACAGTTTCTTTCATGCCACTTTTGCAGTATTGTGTCACCATTCACTACAGAGTTGTCGTCTTGAGACCCCGAGGTGTATTTACAGGCATGGTGAGTGGCGCAAGGCTAATCGTAGGCACTGGCAGGGGCACAATCTAAAATCGACTTTGGGCTGAAGCCAAGCATCTACAGGCTAAACTCAAATGCCTTTGATGTGTATTCACAGGCCTGTGACCAGGTGTAATTGTAGGTAGTGGCACAGGCACAACCGGAAGTCATCTATAGGCTAAAGCCAAATACTCGCTGTGGCATGCCATAAATCGCCGCATGTTCTGACCAGTGGCGTGCGCCATCAGTAGCTTCATAACAATTGCGTAACGACAGTGCTCTTGGGACTATAGAGATTCTCCTACGGGCTAAAGGCTCTAGTTCAACAGACTGTACACAGAATGAGTACCTTCTGGGAGTCCCTTCAGCATGACGAGTGGAGTGGGTGGCCAAGCGTCGTCTGACCACTGCTTCCAGTGAAGCTGACATTTGCCAGTTTCCTCATTCCGATCGAAACAAAATTGGTGGTACCAGCTGAGCTTCTCTAGTCCTCTCGACTTTGGACTGAGAAACTCTCGGAGGGCGTATACCCTTTTGACCCGAACAAATTTGGGTTTGACCACTTCTCGGTCAATGCAGTCCATCTTATAGCACTGCTCAATCGCTTCTTGCAATTGTCCCAAGGTGAGGCATCCCCTTTCGCTCTGCTTAATGAACGTTGAAAGCTGAGAGAAAAATTGGTCGATTTGGCTGTGGGTATGCCCCTTTGGAAGGAATCTGAACAACCAGATACATACGCATTGTGTTCCTTTGCTTTATCTACTATTACTAAGCTAGCTAGGTGTAGTGTCCGTCCGTCCGTCCGTAGAGGTTTGCCTTCAACGCAATGTCTACATTACCCCATAAACCAGCATTATTGCGAAAACGCAACCCCAGCTATTGAAATTTGGGGTTTTCGCCATGCATCCTTCTCGATACGGTACTTATCCCATACTATTATCTTAGTAGGGTACTCATCCAGTATCGATAATTTTTCCCGGGCGGACTTATCCCGGGCGGGCTATTCTTAGTACGCGATGCAAAAAAAATCGCGAGCAGAAAATTATTAGTTAGGGATGCAAGTAATATTGATAATTTTTTAGTGCAGGTTTATGGGTTACTAAGCTAGCTAGAGTGAAGACGGCAACTCGTCTGTCTTACCCAACTGTGACTTTGTCGAGTATTCCGGACTCCACTAGCCATGAAAACCCGGCCATCAAATGTTGGTTTTTGTTCTCTCTTGCCTAAACATGTATGTATACGTACATGTTAACGCATAATTTTTGAAGCGTTTTGCTTGTAATTGTATGGCCAGTGTCCACTCACCGTATTGTTAAGCTGCACGTGGAGTTCTTTAGGCGCAGACTCCCCCATTTCCGACAGGACGTCGAGAATGCACGTGAGATTGAGATTGGCATCGTGGGGGTAGTCCATGACATCGACAAACACCCAGATGCCCTTGCCAAACGCCATCACTCCAAAGACATGGCACTGGACTTTGTAGACGTTGCCCAACGTCGAGTAGCAATAGCGACTGTGGGGCAACCGAGTCTTCATCTGGTCCATGCCTGAAACATAAACTGACGCTACTTACATATGGTGTGAATGGTAAATGGTAAAAATTTCGGCGGGGCAACACAAAAGTTATACTATGACTACCGTCAGTGGTCAGGCACAGGTAGGCCTTTGGCTTTTGTCTGGCAGCAGCAACCCTCTCCGCAAACGCCACTCTCTCTTGAACGAAAAGCATCTCATGTGCTTTCCTTTCCTCTAGAATAATCTTCCTCTCTTCTTCCTGGCCAACGCCCAAAGACTTCAGTTTCTCTTCCAAAGCGACACAGGTGTCACAACGGGAGAATCTGAAGTAAGTTCATGCAATACGCTGCAAACTCTCGTGTCAGAATTCTATGTATGTAGTTGATTACACACGAATGCACTCACCAGAGGGAATGGAGAATGCGCTGTCGTCTCCATCTGCGCAATCCTGCGCCTCTCTCAGGCGCTCAAACGTCGTTTTGGCAAGCTGCGCCAAAGTGATGTCGTCGTCGTCGTCTGATGAAACTGTGTCGTCTCCAGAGAGACAAGTGGCGTTGCCTTCAGCGCCGCGTTTGCTGCCGTCAACGTCCGTGTCGGAATCGTCGCCATCGCTCGTCTCTGGCAGCCCAGAACAGTCGATCGCGTGACTCAGAGTCTGTTCTGGAGAGTCAAATTTCTCGTCGCAGCGGCCGCAGTGAAAAGTGACGCCGTCTTCGCCGCTGACGGACGAGAGAAGTTGGCTCATGGAGGCGGCCATCTCTGCAGAAGCGGACTTGACAGGGGCCTTCAGAGGGCTCAGACAGTGGCAGGGAACGTCAGGGTAGTTAGGGAAGGACAGACTGAGCAACAGGGCCAGAAGACGCGATTCCAAAGACAGGAGGCACGGAAAGCTGGCACGTCCCAATGGGGCCAGTTCGCAGGTGGGTCGTTCAGCCACGGCGGGCCATTGAACCACAGGGAGGAAGGGGACGTCAGCTCGGCCAGCGACGCCCCTCTGGAAGCTACGTCGGCGGGGTTGTGCGTCGTGTTGACGTACCGATAGGTGACGTTTTTCACCGCCTTGATGGCGTTGACTCTGTTCTGGACGAACGTTCCAAGCGACTTCGAGCTCTGTAGCCAGTGCAACACGCACTGCGAATCACTCCACATTGCTCTCATCACAATGGGCTGATCCACTTGCCGCTCCACGAACTGCAGCGCCTTGGCGCCAATTTGCATGGCGAGAAGCTCCAGCCGAGGGAGCGACACAGTAGCGACTGGCGCGACGCGCGCTTTCGCGAAAACCAGCTGTGGAGCGTTGTGGGTGCCCTTGAGGTAGACTACGGCGGCGTACGCCTTCTCCGAAGCGTCACAGAAGACGAAAATAGAATAGGGGCCGTTGCCAATAAACCGAGGGACAGGGGTGTTGACGGACGGACAGAGAGAGGAGGGACACCTGAACGGCGCTTCAAAGTTTCGGAGCTGTCATAGCACACATATACCTGCCTTGCGCGAACACCACACTGGCGTTTCGCCGCGTTTCAAAGTTTCAAGCACTACATGTACTGTACCTGGGTACATACCACACCCACAAAACCGCCTATTATTCGCTGCGATTGAACTGCGATCACAGCATACACTGTACATATCTACATACACTCGCATAAAACCGCCGGCCGTTTCGCGCTGCATGTCACTCTCGCGAAACCGCACACACATTACGTGTAGACTACAGGGGCGTCTCGTGCCAAAGACAAAAGTTGGGACTGGCGCGCAAAAGCAATGTAGCTGGCCGCAAAGGCCCTTCCGTCCTCCCTCCCTCCCCAACAGCACTGCGCGGCTTCGCACCTCTTAACGTTGCCGCAACGGTAAAGCGGCCGCCCCTCTTGTACACAGGGAGGCTGGCTAAAGGGCGCGTCAGCTGTCGCTGTCAATCACACTTTGGCGCGATCCCGCCTTCGCGCCTTTTCGGTCCATTGTTGCGTCTGCGCCGGCTGGCACCTTGCCCAGATTCGACTCGACTCGATTCTACCGTAACATCCCTAATAATGCCCGGCCACTATTCGGAACATAGGCAACTCTTTCGCGTTTAACCCTTTGCTGAACCAACCACTGTAGTGTTGCGTCATACTGTTTCAGAGTAGTACCAATTCTACCGTAATCTCTCTAATAAAGGTCCGTGTACTATTTGGAACTCTTTTGAGAGCGCAGACTTAACCCATTACTGGGCCAGCCATTGGATTCTACCATAACCACTCTAATAACGACCCAGCACTATTAGAAGGATTACGGTAGCCAACTCTTATTAGGGAGACTACTGTAGCCAACTCTTATTAGGGAGACTACTGTAGTCGACAACGGTGCATCCTTGATTTCGCGCTCCGCTAACTCACACGAGTTTCAACTTTGTTTCCTTTCCTTCGGTCAAATTTAGCGCGTTGCTGGGAAAGTTGTCCTGCTTTACTACGACGGGTCACTGCAACCACAATCTACCTACGTACATAGATAGTACCTTTCATTGTGCAGCGTCGCGCAAAAATATGCTTGCCAGTCAGTCTGCAGGATGGCTGCCGGGGTGGCTTTCGCATTGTGCCAGCTTTCACTCGACGGTCAAGTGAGTTACCTAGCAAGAAAGCTCGACCACGAGATGGACAGGGACGTCCGCCTGCTGCTCAGGCGCTCCCGCAGACACTCCCCATTTCCGTCGTCGCCCGCCTGGTAGAAGAAGCCTTTGTGAGCACTCTGCTCGGTTCGTTGCTTCTCTGTTGTTTCTCTTGGACAGTACACTATGTACAGTATTTGGGGGGGGGGGGGTAGTTATTTGAGTTTGCAAGAGGGGGGTGGGGGGGGGTAGGCGCTAGTGTGTTACTAGAGTCTATAGCCCGTGGATAACGCGCTGCAGCTTCAGAGACCGATGTCGCGCAGCTGACGCGCTGCAGCTTCAGAGACCGATGTCGCGCAGCTGACGTGTTGCAGATTCAGAGACCGATGTCGCGCAGCTGACGTGTTGCAGCTTCAGAGGCCAATGTCGCGCAGCTGACGCGCTGCAGCTTCAGAGACCGATGTCGCGCAGCTGACGTGGTGGAGATTCAGAGAGCAATGTCGCGCAGCTGACGTGTTGCAGCTTCAGAGGCCGATGTCGCGCAGCTGACGCGCTGCAGCTTCAGAGAACGGTCGCGCAGCAGCTTCAGAGACCGATGTCGAGCAGCCGTCGCGTTGCAGCTTCAGAGATCGATGTCGCGCAGCTGACGCACTGCAGCTTAAGAGACCGATGTCGCGCAGCTGACGTGCTTCAGCTTCAGAGACCGATGTCGCGCTGCTGACGAGCTGCGCTTCTGACAACAATGGTTCGGGATTGGTGGTCTCGGTGTCGCTTTGCGCCGACTGCTTGCCCGTTGTCGCGCAACTCACGCGTTGGATCGGATATTCGCAGCCCGTTGTCGTGCAACTCAGGCGCTGGAGAACATGGCCCTACTGTCATTGCGCATCCAAGTGTTGTCAAAATGTTGTCTCACTTGGTACTGAACCTCTGCGTCAAACTTTCTCGGATTCAGCACTAAACGCAGGCAACACTGGCCGTCACCGCGGACTGTGTATGGCGGTTCTGAATGTAGACTGTGCACTGTACGCAGGCTGCACTGGTCGCGAACTATCTATGGCTACCCGCAGTGTAGATTGTGTACGCGCGGCTTTACTTCAGCGCGGGACGGCCCGCTGGTATTGTAGAGTGAAGAGCGTCGACCCTCCCCTATTGCAGCATATAATCAATAGTCTGACGTCACCGGCTTCGCGTCATAGGCGGTCGCTCGTGCGACGCGCACTCATTGGACCGATGCGTGCTCGCGACGCACGGTGATTGGATAGACGAAATACGTCATCCGACAGGCGGCGCGGCAGTCGATCGACCGAATTTAGGCGGCGGCCAAAGACCAAACCTCCGCCAGATGGTCCCCCGTGGAAGGCGGTTCCGAAAATGTATAGATGTCCGGGATCCGAGGCCGCGGTCGAAAGATATTTTGTTCACACACAAATCGACGCGCACTCATTGGACCGATGCGTGCTCGCGACGCACGGTGATTGGATAGACGAAATACGTCATCCGACAGGCGGCGCGGCAGTCCGAATTTAGGCGGCGGCCAAAGACCAAACCTCCGCCAGATGGTCCCCCGTGGAAGGCGGTTCCGAAAATGTATAGATGTCCGGGATCCGAGGCCGCGGTCGAAAGATATTTTGTTCACACACAAATCGACAGACTGACAGACAGCGCGCGATTAGTAGAGAGGACCGTGGATAACGCATTGCAGCTTCAGAAACCGATGCCGCGCAGCTGACGCGCTGCAGCTTCAGAGACCGATGTCGCGCAGCTGACGTGCTGCAGATTCAGAGACCGATGTCGCGCAGCTGACGCGCTGCAGCTTCAGAGGCCAATGTCGCGCAGCTGACGCGCTGCAGCCTCAGAGACCGATGTCGCGCAGCTGACGTGCTGCAGATTCAGACACCAATATCGCGCAGCCGACGTGTTGCAGCTTCAGAGGCCGATGTCGCGCAGCTGACGCGCTGCAGCTTCAGAGACCGATGTCGCGCAGCAGCGTCAGAGACCGATGTCGCGCAGCTGACGCGCTGCAGCTTCAGAGACCGATGTCGCGCAGCTGACGCGCTGCAGCTTTAGAGACCGATGTCGCGCAGCCGACGTGCTTCAGCTTCAGAGACCGATGCCGCGCTGCTGACGCGCTGCGCTTCTGACAATGGTTCGGGATTGCTCGTCTCGGTGTCGCTTTGCGCCGACTGCTTGCCCGTTGTCGCGCAACTCACGCGTTCGATCGGATATTCGCAGCCCGTTGGCGTGCAACTCAGGCGCTGGAGAACATGGCCGTACTGTCATTGCGCATCCAAGTGTTGTCAAAATGTTGTCTCACTTGGTGCTGAACCTCTGCCTCAAACTTTCTCGGATTCAGCACTAAACGCAGGCAACACTGGCCGTCACCGCGGACTGTGTATGGCGGTTCTGAATGTAGACTGTGCACTGTACGCAGGCTGCACTGGTCGCGAACTAACTATGGCTACCCGCAGTGTACAATAGATTGTGTACGCGCGCGGCTTTACTTCAGCGCGGGACGGCCCGCTGGTATTGTAGAGTGAAGAGCGTCGACCCTCCCCAATAGAAGCATATAATCAATAGTCTGACGTCACCGGCTTCGCGACATAGGCGGTCGCTCGTGCGACGCGCACTCATTGGACCGATGCGTGCTCGCGACGCACGGTGTTTGGGTAGACGAAATACGTCATCCGACAGGCGGCGCGGCAGTCGATCGACCGAATTTAGGCGGCGGCCAAAGACCAAACTTCCGCCAGATGGTCCCCCGTGGAAGGCGGTTCCGAAAATGTATAGATGTCCGGGATCGGAGGCCGCGGTCGAAAGATATTTTGTTCACACACAAATAGACAGACTGACCACGGACCTCTGTATAGTAGCGCTATTATACAGAGGTCCGTGGACTGACAGACAGCGCGCGATTAGTAGAGAGGACTAGAGTCTATAGCCCGTGGATAACGCATTGCAGCTTCAGAAACCGATGCCGCGCAGCTGACGCGCTGCAGCTTCAGAGACCGATGTCGCGCAGCTGACGTGCTGCAGATTCAGAGACCGATGTCGCGCAGCTGACGTGTTGCAGCTTCAGAGGCCAATGTCGCGCAGCTGACGCGCTGCAGCTTCAGAGACCGATGTCGCGCAGCTGACGTGCTGCAGATTCAGAGACCAATGTCGCGCAGCTGACGTGTTGCAGCTTCAGAGGCCGATGTCGCGCAGCTGACGCGCTGCAGCTTCAGAGAACGATGTCGCGCAGCAGCTTCAGAGACCGATGTCGAGCAGCCGACGCGTTGCAGCTTCAGAGACCGATGTCGCGCAGCTGACGGTTCGGGATTGCTGGTCTCGGTGTCGCTTTGCGCCGACTGCTTGCCCGTTGTCGCGCAACTCACGCGTTGGATAGGATATTCGCAGCCCGTTGTCGTGCAACTCAGGCGCTGGAGAACATGGCCCTACTGTCATTGCGCATCCAAGTGTTGTCAAAATGTTGTCTCACTTGGTACTGAACCTCTGCCTCAAACTTTCTCGGATTCAGCACTAAACGCAGGCAACACTGGCCGTCACCGCGGACTGTGTATGGCGGTTCTGAATGTAGACTGTGCACTGTACGCAGGCTGCACTGGTCGCGAACTATCTATGGCTACCCGCAGTGTAGATTGTGTACGCGCGCGGCTTTACTTCAGCGCGGGACGGCCCGCTGGTATAGCAGCATATAATCAATAGTCTGACGTCACCGGCCTCGCGACATAGGCGCTCGCTCGTGCGACGCGCACTCATTGGACGGATGCGTGCTCGCGACGCACGGTGATTGGATAGACGAAATACGTCATCCGACAGGCGGCGCGGCAGTCGATCGACCGAATTTAGGCGGCGGCCAAAGACCAAACTTCCGCCAGATGGTCCCCCGTGGAAGGCGGTTCCGAAAATGTATAGATGTCCCGGATCCGAGGCCGCGGTCGAAAGATATTTTGTTCACACACAAATAGACAGACTGACAGACAGCGCGCGATTCACACACAAATAGACAGACTGACAGACAGCGCGCGATTAGTAGAGAGGACAGTGGACTACAGTGCGCCCCGCGCGCACCAATGGCATGGATGCGAGAGACCGCAGTGCGTGCGTGTGTGCGTGTTGCAGGCTCGGCCACCCGGCTGGACGATGGCTCTGAGCGGACCACCTGCGGCGCCTATCATCTCTCCCTCCTCAAGCGGTCGCCGCTCTTGGGCCGAGAAGCGCCGAGGTCATCTTCCGCGGCGGCGGCGGCGCCGGGAAGAAGCGAAGGAAGCTGGAGCGGTGGCAGCAGCAGCAGTGATTATTCCCTGTTGTTGATCGCCCGCCCACCGATTGAGAATTTGGTGACTGCCTCTGCTTGTGCGAGTGCGGTGACAATGAACTGTGCGAACGAAGTGTGCATGGCACGCACGCCGACTCAGCCCCTTCTCTCTCTCTCTCTCTCTCTCTCTCTCGGTCCCACCGCCCATTCTAACGAGATGTCTGTCTTTCATTGGGCGGCGGACGCCTCTCCCTCCCTCCCTCTTGGCTCATCATCATTAGATGATATTCGTCAGTGTTGCGTCGCCGCGCGCGAGAAGGCCCCCCCCCCTTCCACTGTTGGCGTTTCGCATGGGCGGGGGGGGGGGGGAGGGGAGAAGGGGGGCGCCACTCCCTCTCTTTCTCTTCCCTCTCGGCCTTATAGAGAGAGAGGGTGGACGCGCGCGTGCGCGGCGCCCATCCTCTCTACTAATCGCGCGCTGTCTGTCAGGTCCTCTCTACTAATCGCGCGCTGTCTGTCAGTCTGTTTGTTTGTGTGTTAACAAAATATCTCTCGACAGCGGCGACGGGCCCCGGACATCAATACATTTTCGGAACCGCCTTCCACGGGGGACCATCTGGCGGAAGTTTGGTCTTTGGCTGCCGCCTAAATTCGGTCGATCGACTGCCGCGCCGCCTGTCGGATGACGTATTTCGTCTATCCAATCACTGTGCGTGCGTCGCGAGCACGCATCGGTCCAATGAGTGCGCGTGGCACGAGCGACCGCCTATGTCGCGAAGCCGGTGACGTCAGACTATTGATTATATGCTGCTATAGCGGAGGTTCGACGCTCTTCACTCTACAATACCAGCGGGCCGTCCCGCGCTGAAGCAAAGCCGCGCGCGTACACAATCTACACTGCGAGCAGCCATAGATATGTAGTCCGCGACCAGTGTAGCCTGCGTACAGTCGCGAGTTGCGCGCCAACGGGCTCCGAATTCCGCTCGAACGCGTGAAATGCGCGACAACGGGCGAGGCTGCAGCACGTCAGCTGCGCGACATCGGTCTCTGAAGCTGCAGCACGTCAGCTGCGCGACATCGGTCTCTGAAGCTGCAGCACGTCAGCTGCGCGACATCGGTCTCTGAAGCTGCAATGCGGTATCGACGGGCTATAGAGTCTAGCTTCCAACTACGCAATAAGGCGCACTAGCCGTTCCTTCCTGTTGCAGAAGAATTCCTGAGATCTGAATAGCATTTCAGGAAAGTTCCCCCCTGCTGGGGGGTAAGGACAGGTGAATTTGTTCGTCCTCATGAAGACTGATGATGAACAGGCTGTGTATCTCAGATGACTTCGGGCCCTCTACTACACGGACAAATTCAGTGTGCTCTGTCCACGCGCACGAAGCTTATCACGTACGCACAATGTACATGCGGCAAACGCACTCTACCACTATCAACACACGTGTGATACTTTACTGGTCCGCCCCATTCGCCTGGCGATTGGATTACGGTACTATGGTACTGTGTCAGTCTGGTCCAGAAGTAACTTTGAACTTTTGAACTTTGGCTTCAGTGCCTGCCGCCGCATCTCACACAACACAATGTCCGCACTCAGTGCAACGTACGCAAGGGTGGCGGACCCCATGGCTAACTCTGTCTTCTTGCAAAATCTGTCCTGTTGTAAGATCTGTCCTGTTGCAGGGTCTGTCCTGTTGCAAGACCTGTCCTGTTGCAAGCGAAATAGTCGCTGAAGCGGCTAGAATTGCCTGCGCGAGCATTGTCGTACTGTTCGGCTCTGCTGCAATTGCACAATTCAAGGTTCTCTGCTGTATCGCGCACTGCCGCACTGTTCGCTTTTGGTTTTGCAAGGCTCTGCTACCGTGCATTGCCGTACTGTTCAGGCAAAGCCTGCGTTGAAGGCAGGCAGCAACAGGCGACGCTGGCCGTGCAGGGATTGATTGTCTGCCGTCGATCGATCGAAGCGAGCGAGCTTCTCTGCGGGACGCCGCTGGCGTCCTGCTGGCTTCCTAGCGCGTGCGTGCTGAAGCGTCGCGTGGCGAAGTGCTAGGAAGGCAAGGGTGCATAGCACCACTCTACAGTTCATTTCGACATTGACTATACGAATTTACGATTTCGTCATAATGTCATTCTGTCATCCACCACCCTTCTAGAGTCCACTCTCAACACCTCCAATACATATGACCACTCTACAGTTCATTTTGACATTGACTATACGAATTTACGATTTCGTCATAATGTCATACTGTACCGATTCTGACTTTTGGGCATGCATATCTCAGGAACCACACAACCTAGGAAGATGAAATGTTTTACACATTCATTCACCCTATGGTGGTCTAGACCGGATCACTTCGATTGGCGCTCCAGCCTGCATCACTAGAGCTCGGCGTAAGTGAGCCGAGATCCGCGCGCGTACCGGATCTGACCTTTGTGCATCTACATCTCAAGAACCAAACAACCTAGGAGGTTGAATTGTTTTACACATTTATTCACCCTATGGTGGTCTAGACCGGATCACTTCGATTGGCGCTCCAGCCTGCATCACTAGAGCTCGGCCGTCTTGAGCCGAGACCCGAACCCGAACCGGAAGTAACGGTTGGGACCATGTAACTTTTTTCTTACGCAACTTAGAAAGATATAATGTTCTACACATTTGTTCACCTTGTGGTGCGCTTTGGTGGTCAGCTTCGATTGGCGGCCCAGCATGCACCACTAGAGCTCGGCCGTCTTGAGCGGGACTTAGCCAAAATTTCGGCCAATTCTTTGATTGGGCCCCACGGCCGCAATACTCAACCGATCTCGGTGATTTTTTAACATAAAAAATCCGATTGTAGGCGGACCTAACGAGCCATTAACTCTACTCTAGCTAGTACCGTTCGTGTGAACGAGGCCGAAAACCTTGCGATGTGATGAAGATTGGTTAATTTTTCGACAGGTTTTGTTTAATTTCTCGGGAACCACTCAACCGATTCGGCTGAAATTTTAGCACAATACTTCGTGTTACTATGAACAACTATGCTGAAAATTTCAGCCCGATCGGTTAAGTCTACCTATATGACGTAGTACTAACCCCTAGTCCCCGGGGGCGCACTGGCCCCCGGCCGAACAAATTGGGTTGAGCGCTGACGCGCTCAACCCGATGGAATGTAGTCGTCAATGCCCGTAATGTCCTGTTGTCCTGTTCGAGGTCTGTGCTGTTCAAGGTCTGTCCGATGCAAGGTCTGTCCTGTTGTGAGCCAACGGCGCTGGTCGCCTCGCACGCGCGCCGCAACGTCCGTCCTGTTCATTGTCAAGGTCTGACCTGGTGCAAGATTCGTCCTGTTGAAGGGTCTGTCCTATTGCAGGGTATGTCCTGTTACAAGGCCTGTCCTGTTGCAAGGTCTGTCCTGTTGCAAGGTCTCTCCTGTTGCAAGGTCTGTCCTGTTGAAAGATCTGTCCATGTTGAAAGATCTGTCCTGTTGCAGGGTCTGTCCTGTTGCAAGATTTTGTCCTGTTGTAAGATCTGTCCTGTTGCAAGATTTGCCCTGTTGCAAAATCTGTCCTGTTGCAAGATCTGTCCTGTTGCAAAATCTGTCCTGTTGCAAGATTTGTCCTGTTGCAAAATCTGTCCTGTTGCAAGGTCTGTCCTGTTGCACGATCTGTCCTGTTGCAAGATGTGTCCTGTTGCAAAATCCGTCCTGTTGCGGAAGGTCTGTCCTGTTGCGAGCCAATGGCGCTGGTCGCCTCGCGCGACCATCCTGTTGCCAGCCACGTCTCTCCTTTTGCAAGATCTGTCCTGTTGCAAGATTTGTCCTGTTGTAAGATCTGTCCTGTTGCAAGATCTGTCCTGTTGCAGGGTCTGTCCTGTTGCAAGATTTGTCCTGTTGTCCTGTTTCAGGGTCTGTCCTGTTGCAAGATCTGTCCTGTTGCAGGGTCTGTCCTGTTGCAAGATTTGTCCTGTTGCAAGATGTGTCCTGTTGCAAGATTTGTCCTGTTGCAAAATCGGTCCTCTTGCAAGGTCTGTCCTGTTGCGAAATCTGTCCTGTTGCAAGATTTGTCCTGTCGCAAGATTTGTCCTGTTGCAAAAATAGGTCCTGTTGCAAGGTCTGTCCTGTTGCACGATCTGTCCTGTTCTGTCCAATTTGTCCTGTTGCAGAAGGTCTGTCCTGTTGCAGAAGGTCTGTCCCTCTTGCGAGCATCGCGCTGGTAGCCTCGTCGCTCCTTTTGCAAGATTTGTCCTGTTGCAAGATTTGTCCTGTTGCAAGATCTGTCCTGTTGTAAGATCTGTCCTGTTGCAGCGTCTGCTCTGTTTGCCAGATTTCTCCTGCTGCAGGGTCTGTCCTGTTGCAAGATTTGTCCTGTTGCAGCGTTTGTCCTGTTGCAGAGATTCTGTCCTGTTGCAAGATGTGTCCTGTTGCAAGATTTGTCCTGTTGCAAAATCGGTCCTCTTGTAGGTTGTTCCTGCAGTATGTATGAATGAGTACGTTACA
>JASAMZ010004332.1:0-17019 GCA_030248115.1 Linhomoeus sp. GSCO2_2 | reverse complement strand
GAAAATCGACTTTTTCACCTGATGAGTTAGCGGCGAAGTTTCTTCAGAAATGGAAAGAGCATAGACCGCGGATAATTTGTTACACAAAAGAAAATTTTTGCAAATGTGGAATTTGATAGAAATACGCAATTATTTGTCAAAATTTCATAAATTGACAAAAATAGAACGTCATTTATTGACAAATGTGAATGCAGAAATAGAAAGGCCGTATGTTGCAATAAGAATTTGTGACATAGTTTTACAGTTGTAATAAACTGCAATTTCGAGATATTTACAATTAAAATATAAAAATGTCAAAATCGACTTTTTCACCTGATGGGCTAGCGGCGAAATTTCTTCAGAAATGGAAAGAGCATAGACCGCGGATAATTTATAACACAAAGAAAAATTTTTGCAAATGTGGAATTTATTAGAAATACGAGATTATTTGTCAAAATTCCATAAATTGACAAAATTAAACGTCGTTAATTGACGAATGTGAATGCAGAAATGGAAAGGTCGTATGCTGATAATAATTTGTGACATAGTTTGCACTTTTCAAAAATTGCAATTATGAGATATTTAGAATTAAATGTAAAAAGTGTCAAAAATCGACATTTTCGTCTGATGAACTAGCGGCGAAATTTCTACAAAAATGGCAAGCACATAGACAACGGATAATTAGTATAACAAGAGAAAATTCTTGCTAACGTTAAATTTGATAGTAATTTTTAAAATTTTGATCGACATGCCAAAATTCCATAATTGCCAAGGCTGTTGTTCATTGATGAATGTCAACGCAGAAATACGTACAAATCAAACGGAATTCCTGGTAAGAACGACTGCACCAACATTTGGCAAGTTTTTTTGTTCGATGTGGCATTCACGCAGATATAAAAACTTAGATGAACGGCGTCGTATCATGCCGATAACATATAGCGAACGCGGCGATATCACTGAGCTTTAGATCAGCTGTACAGATCGTATCGTGTGAATAGCTGCACTTGGTTTGCGGCACACGTTCTAATACCTCTCTGAAATACTGCTAATGGTGTGTGTAAAGTTCACTATACTTTCGCAGACCATTGTATAGCCACACAGCCGGGCGACACCCTGCAGGAGAGCTCGGCATCCGTGCGTGCGTGCGTACGTAACGCTCTCAGATCTCGGCGTTGGAAAGTCGTAGAGCGGAGATCTTGGGCTCTGCGGATAGGTCTCGACTCACTGATCATTCCGCTAAGAGGTTTCGAAATTCAAAAGTTTGAATTACGCGCGCTACAGTACCCCGAAGGTCAAAACGCAAAACGGCTCTAGCTCGCTCGTGTTACGTCGTAGAGCGGCAATCGACACGTCAGGTGAAAGCTCTCGGCGCGTTCTTTCATGCGATTGCAAAAGTTCTTTCAATTACGCAAACACGCACCGCCGAAAACGCCAGTCTCGACATTTTGACGCTAAAATCGCTCTAACTCGCTCAGTTTGCGTCGTAGAGAGACAATCTCGAGGTCAGTGGATAGCTCTCGACTCGCTGATCATTTGTTCTCCCACTGGTCAAACCTTAAAAATTTGAATTTCGCGAGTTACTGCAACCTGAAGGTTCAAAACGCAAAACGGCTCTAACTCGGCTGTCTTGCGTCCTAGAGAAGTGATCTTGGATAGCACCTTGGATAGCTCTCGACTCACTCTTGTTCTCCCATTGGTCGAAACTCAAAGTTTGAATTTCGCGAGTTACAGTAACCCAAAGGTCCGAAAACGCAAAGCGGCTCTAACTCGCTCGTCTTACGTCGTATAGCGGCGATCGACACTCCAGGTGCAAGCTCTCGACGTGCTCTTTCATGCGGCAGCAACAATTTTTAGCAATGCGCAAACACGCACCACGGGAAACGCCATTCTCGAGATTTGAAGACTAAAATCGCTCTAACTCGCTCAGTTTGCATCGTAGAGAGACGATCTCGAGCTCAGTGGATAGCTCACGACTCACGGATTATTTGCGAAACTTGAAAATTTAAAATTCGTTAGTTACAGTAACCCGAATTGCAAAAGCACAAAACAGCTCTAACTCACTTATGTTACGTCGTAGAGCGGCAATCGACACGTCAATTTTAAGCGTTCGGCGTGCTCTTTCATGTGTCAGCAAACATTTTGTAATTGGCTAAAACACGCATCACCGAAACAATAGTTTACCGTTTTACTCTGGAACTTTCTCAATTGCTCATGATGCGATTACAGCGGCACTCGGCACGTGGTTTCAAAGGCTCGATTCCTCAAAGAAAAATGAGCTTTCGTTTTTTTACTCCCATGGACAGAAGTACGACACGGCTTGATTGCTCATAGTGCGTTCTTTTGTGCTGTGTCATATGTTTGTCAATACTTTGACAAGTTTTTGTCACTTTTTTAAAAGCGTTGCTCGAAAAGGGAGCTTCTTGCTCTAAAAACCAAATCCCGGGCGATATCAATTACCCTCTTGCGAAGAGGAAGCTCGTGAAGGGGAGCAATTCGGGCGATGAGCTCTCGCACTATCTGCAGAAAGAACGCAACTCTATGCAGTGTCAGTCAGAATACAAACTCAATTTTTGATACCGGAGCTTGTTTTCGCCCGCCCTCAGGCGGGCGAGGCTATACGAGAGCTCGGCGTGCGTGCGTGCGTGCGTGCGTGCGTACGTCCGAACGTGCGTTACACTCTCAGATGTCGGCTTTATAAAGTTGTAGAGACGATCTTCGGCTCTACGGATAGGCCTCGACTCACTGATCATCATTCCGACTCGCTAAGAGAAGTCGAGATTCTAAAGTTTGATTGCGCGCGCTACAGTAACCCAAATTTCAAAACGGAAAACGGCGCTAGCTCGCTCGTCTTACATCGTAGAGCGGCAATCGACACGTCAGGTGAAAGCTCTCGACGCGTTCTTTCATGCGGCTGAAAAAGCTTTTCTATTACGCAAACACGCACCGCGAAAAACGCCATTTTCGACACTTCGACGCTAAAACGCTCTAACGCGCTCAACTTGCGTCGTAGAGAGACGATCTCGAGCTTTTTGGATAGCTCTCGACTCACTGATCATTTGTTCTCCCATTGGTCGAAACTCAAATGTTTGAATTTCGCGAGTTACAGTAACTCGAAGGTGCAAAAGCGCAAAACGGCTCTAACTCGCTCGTCTTACGTCGTAGAGTGACAATCGACACGCCAGGTGAAAGCTCTCGACGTGTTCCTTCATGCGGCTACAAAGGTTTGTTCAATTACGCAAACACGCACTGCGAAAAACGCCATTCTTGGGATTTTGACGCTAAGATCGCTCTCACTCGCTCAACTTGCGTCGCAGAGACGATCTCGAGCTTATTGGATAGCTCTCGACTCAATGATTATTTGTTCTCCCATTGGCCGAAACTCAAATGTTTGAATTTCGCGAGTTACAGTAACTCGAAAGTGCAAAAGCGCAAAACGGCTCTAACTCGTTCGTCTTACGTCGTGGAGCCGCAATCGACACGTCAGATGAAAGCTCTTCGGCGTGCTCTTTCATGCGGCTGCAACAGTTTGTTCGATGCACGCAAACACGCACCGCGGAAAACGCCATTCTCGAGATTCTAACACTAAGATCGCTCTTTGCTACATGCAGAAGTGCGACACGGTTTGATTGCTCGTAGTGCACTCTTTTGTGTTCTGTCAGTAGTTTGGCAAAACTTTTACAAGTTTTTGTCGCTTTTTAAAAGCGTTGCTTGAAAGAGGGATGTTCTTGCTCTAAAAGCCTAAGCGCGGGCGAAATCAATATTGCTATGCAATACCCTCTTGCGAAGGGGAAGCTCTTGAAGCGGAGCATGCGGGCGATGAGCTCTCGCACTCTCTGCAGAAAGAACGCTGCTCTTTGCAATGTCAGTCAGAATACAAACTCAACTTTTAATACCGGAGCTTGTTGGCATACAACGAGTATTTAGGCAACATCTTTAGGAAAGAATGTGTATACCCTGCCCACCCAGTTCTATGAAAGAGCTGTTTTGTCCAAACAGGGCGTTCTTGAGATGCATCAATATGTGTTCACAAAGAACCACTAGAGGGTTACCAATTCTCCCAAGTCTTGCAGCGTTCCAGTTGCAAGTGTGCGGATATCTCTGCAAGACCGGCGCGCAAATGAAGTGGAAATCAACATTTGTCAAACCTCTTTTCCGTACCCAAGTTTCGTCGCTGTCTGCCTCAATACCTTCACATACTTTCTGCAGCGAACAACGTCTATTTAATATCTCGCAGTACTCTTCAATCTGTCTTGCCGTCGGCTGCTTGCATCTACCGCTCAGATTGCCACCAACGTGCTGAGCAGCGAAAGAGACAGCAAACAGAAAGCCAGCCATTGCCAACAGAGGACAGCAACCAGAGCGACCAACAAAACTCATGATGCAATCGCAGTGTATGCTGAATTTGGCAAATGGCAACGGCCATCCGTAGGCGGGCAGTCGTTTGTTTCCAAGGTGCGCAAAAACAAAGCTCCCCTGACTACAATCCATTTGAAGCGGCAATTCTGGGCTGTCAGAATTGCCTCAGTCACGAAGCCATTACCTTTTCAATTCCTCAAACAATCTTTCGACCCTTTGAATTGGCCACATTAATTGGTGATGAAGAATGCTTCTTTGCGACTTTGTGTAGGTAGAGCACGCCGTTGTCAATAGTGATGTCGGCCTTGGCGCTTTGCCAACTCTCAACAAACTGCTCTCAACCGACAAGTACTACAGAATTTCCACTTGCCACTGCATTACGGTTCTGATCTAATCATATCACCACACTATACAATGTACTATGCGCACTGTGGATTTGGTGCCTCGACAGCACCAGCCTTGCGGTTGACTTATGTTGTAGTACGACAGTTTTACCGCTTTGTAACGCTATTCATTGAGAACTGAAAGAAGCAGTCACTATTTTGAATGTTCATGTTATCGTCCAATCGCTTTCTTCTTTCATGCGAATGATTTAAAGTTCTTTCCAGTAAGCTTTGTAGGTGATTCTGAAAAAGTGTGTGTGTAAAAAGTTCAGCCTATACTTTGTGTCTGTCAAAATTTGGTAAACAGTATAGTGAACTTTGTACGCATCGTTAGCCGCATCTGGAGAAAGTGTCTCGAGAATGTGTACCTTAATGCCAAGTGCAACTATCCCCACGATACGCTTGTCTGTACAGCTGATCTGAAGCTCAGTGATATCGCCGCGTTCGCTATATGTTATCGGCATGATACGACGCCGTTTATCTGATGTTTCCTACCTGTGTGGAAACGTCACATCCAACAAAAAAACTTGCCAAAAGTTTGGTGCGAGCGAATTCCTGTTTTCAGCGTACGCATTTCTGTTTCCGAGTGCACATTCATCAATAAACAGCTGTTCTGGCCATCAGACAAAAATCTCGTTTTTGGGATTTTTTTTTAAATTTTAATTCTTAAATATCTCGAAATTTGAATTTATTAAAACTGTAAAACTATGTCACAAATTCTTATTGGCATACGGCCTTACCATTATCTGCGTTCAAATTCGTCAAAAAACGACCTTCTATTTTGTTGATTTATGGAATTTCGTAAAATAATCACGTATTTCTATTAAATTCCACATTTGCAAAAAATTTCTTTTGCGTTACAAATTATCCGCAGCCTATACTCTTTCCATTCCTGAAAAAATTTCGCCGCTATATCATCAGGTGAAAAAGTCGGTTTTCAACATTTAAATATTTTGATTGAAAATATCTCGAAATTGCAATTTTTAAAAACTTCAAAACTATGTCACAAATTCTTATCGGCATACGACCTTTCCATTTCTGCATTCACATTCGTCATTAAATGGCTTTGTATTTTAGTCAATTTATGCAATTTTGACAAATAATCGCGTATTTCTATTAAATTCCACATCTGCAAAAAATTTCTTTTGTGTTACAGAATTATCGCCGGTCTATGCTCCTTCCATTTCTGAAGAAATTTCGCGGCTAGCGCATCAGATGAAAAAGTCGATTTTCGACATTTTCGAATTTTAATTGCGATTATCTCGAAAATGCGAAATTAGCAACAGAAACGGATATCGGATACGTACTCAGCGACCTCGAGTCTACTTGACCACATATGTCACACATTTTACTTCGGTGCCACGGAAACACAGACACACAGACACACACACAGACATTGTCAACCGTATATATATGTCGTAGGGCTATCTGCAACCCCGGGCTATCGGCAACCACAGTACTACGAGAACGCGGTAATCAATAGCCCTAGGGCTATCGACTACTGTGCGCTCTAGCCCTCCTCCATCAGATAAGAGTGCCCCTTCGCGTCCCGTTAACTCTTTCTGTCATAACCTAGTTTCAGCACACTCATGGTCACTATGCGAGGACACGGCGAATTCCCTTCTGCGGCATGCAAAGCTTATTTCTTGCTTATTACCGTAAGAGGTTTCAGAGCGCGTGACCTGTACCAATGTCACATCTCCATCTGGCACTGTATACTCAGCTTTTGCCCCGCGAATTTTGTACAGCTGTTCCCTCTAATACGGCGTTTCAATCCTGCCAGTTTTGGTGCCTAGTCTGACTACCTCCCCATCGCGCTCAACAGTGCAGTGAAAACACGTTACAGAACCTGTGAACTATGTATGTACCAATGCCGGACAGGCACAATTGGTACCCTGCCTAAGTCAGTTGCCAAGATCACTTGTTGATGGCTTTAGTCAACTATTGAGATCGCCTTCAATATTCTGATTGCATGTGCCAATTCTTGAGATTGTGTGTTGTCGTTGCTTTACAATCGTTGCGTTCGTCTCACTTGTAGAATTGCCTCAAAGAACACAATTCTACGTACTCACCTTGTCCTCAGCCAAACATGTATGACACCACATAGTCAGTCGCAGATTTTGCATGGGTCACAGGATTTGTATGTACGACTGGGCCACAGACTTTGTACGGTCGCCCAATCTGGAGGTCACAGGTTTTGCACGGGCATAGGTTTTGATACGACACCGGCACACGTCAGGTACTGACGACTGATTCTACCAGAATTGTCTTCAGGGTGGCCAGTAGAAAGTTAGACTAGTAATTAGTGCAGTTTCAGTTTCAATCAGTCAATTGAAACTGAAACTGAGACTGGTAGAATAGCTTCAGCTGTTTGACACTGAATCTCGGAAAATTTCGGCATATTTTCATAAAAGCTCCCACAAATTTGCCAACTAAGAAGACATTATGATCATAGAATACTGGTTGATTTCCGGAGTGCTACCCGGTAGAATTAATTTGTGCACTGTCTGTACTATTTTGTTGTGACAGTCTGGGTATTCAACAACCGAAACTCAGTTTCAGTAACTAAAATTGAAACTCGGAAGGTGGAGTAACTGATAGTGAAACTGAAACTGGGCCAGGAACTTACCTAATTGAACTGAAACTCAAAGGAGTTCCTATTGGTCACCCTGATTCTGCTGAACTGAAGAGAACTCGCCCGTCTTACATCGTAAAGTTGGCGAATGATTGAATGCCCAACTGCACAACAAAATGTGGGGTACAGACAGTGCACAAATTAATTCTACCGGGTAGCACTCGGAAATCGACCATATTCTATGATCATAATGTCTTCTTAGTTGTGTGGGAACTTTTATGAAAATATGCCGAAATTTTCGAGATTCAGTGGAACAGGCTGAACTATTCTACCAGTCTCAGTTTCAGTTTCAATTGACTGATTGAAACTGAAACTGCACTAATTATTAGTCTAACTTTATGGCCACCCTGAAGACAATTCTGGTAGAATCCAGTCGTCAGTACCTGACGTGTGCTGGCGGTGTATCAAAACCTATGCCCGTGCAAAACCTGTGACCTCCCAGATTGGGCGACCGTACAAAGTCTGTGGCCGAGTCGTACAATATAAATCCTGTGACCCATGCAAAATCTGCGACTGACTATGTGGTGTCATACATGTTTGGCTGAGGACAAGGTGAGTACGTAGAATTGTAGTTCGTTTAGGCAATTCTACAAGTGAGACGAACGCAACGATTGTAAAAGCAACGACAACACACAATCTCAAGAATACTGGCACATGCAATCAGAATATTGAAGGCGATCTCAATAGTTGAACTAAAGCCATCAACAAGTGATCTGGGAACTGAGGCTTAGGCAGGTAGTACCAATTGTGCCTGTCCGGCATTCCGTAGATAGCATAATAAGTTCACAGGTTCTAGAAGGTGTTTTCACTGCACTGTTGAGCGCGATGGGGAGGGGGGAGTCAGACTTAGGCACCAAAACTGGCAGGAATGCAAACGCCGTATTAGAGGGAACAGAGCTGAACAAGAATTCGCGGGGCAAAAGCTGAGTATACAGTGCCAAGATGGAAGATGTGACATTGGTACAGGTCACGCGCTCTGAAACCTCTTACGGTAATAAGCAGAAGAAATAAGCTTTGCATGCCGCAGAAGGGAATTCGCCGTGTCCTCGCATAGTGACCATGAGTGTGCTGAAACTAGGTTATGACAGAAAGAGTTAACGGGACGCGAAGGGGCACTCCAATCTGATGGAGGAGGGCTAGAGCGCACAGTAGTCGAGGAGCCCTAGGGCTATTGATTACCGCGTTCTCGTAGTACTGTGGTTGCCGATAGCCCGGGGTTGGAGGATACCCTACGACATATATATACGGTTGACAATGTCTGTGTGTGTGTCTGTGTGTCTGTGTTTCCGTGGCACCGAAGTAAAATGTGTGACATATGTGGTCAAGTAGACTCGAGGTCGCTGAGTACGTATCCGATATCCGTTTCTGTTGCTAATTTCGCATTTTCGAGATAATCGCAATTAAAATTCGAAAATGTCGAAAATCGACTTTTTCATCTGATGCGCTAGCCGCGAAATTTCTTCAGAAATGGAAGGAGCATAGACCGCGGATAATTTGTAACACAAAAGAAATTTTTTGCAGATGTGGAATTTAATAGAAATACGCGATTATTTGTCAAAATTGCATAAATTGACTAAAATACAAAGCCATTTAATGACGAATGTGAATGCAGAAATGGAAAGGTCGTATGCCGATAAGAATTTGTGACATAGTTTTGAAGTTTTTAAAAATTGCAATTTCGAGATATTTTCAATCAAAATATTTAAATGTTGAAAACCGACTTTTTCACCTGATGATATAGCGGCGAAATTTTTTCAGGAATGGAAAGAGTATAGGCTGCGGATAATTTGTAACGCAAAAGAAATTTTTTGCAAATGTGGAATTTAATAGAAATACGTGATTATTTTACGAAATTCCATAAATCAACAAAATAGAACGTCGTTTTTTGACGAATTTGAACGCAGAAATGGTAAGGCCGTATGCCAATAAGAATTTGTGACATAGTTTTACAGTTTTAATAAATTCAAATTTCGAGATATTTAGAATTAAAATTTAAAAAAAAATCCCAAAAACGAGATTTTTGTCTGATGGCCAGAACAGCTGTTTATTGATGAATGTGCACTCGGAAACAGAAATGCGTACGCTGAAAACAGGAATTCGCTCGCACCAAACTTTTGGCAAGTTTTTTTGTTGGATGTGACGTTTCCACACAGGTAGGAAACATCAGATAAACGGCGTCGTATCATGCCGATAACATATAGCGAACGCGGCGATATCACTGAGCTTCAGATCAGCTGTACAGACAAGCGTATCGTGGGGATAGGTGCACTTGGCATTAAGGTACACATTCTCAAGACACTTTCTCCAGATGCGGCTAACGATGCGTACAAAGTTCACTATACTGTTTACCAAATTTTGACAGACACAAAGTATAGGTTGAACTTTTTACACACACAGCTTGTTTAGAATCACCTACAAAGCTTATTGGAAAGAACTTTAAATCATTCGCATGAAAGAAGAAAGCGATTGGACGATAACATGAACATTCAAAATAGTGACTGCTTCTTTCAGTTCTCAATGAATAGCGTTACAAAGCGGTGGAACAGTCGTACTACAACATAAGTCAATCGCAAGGCTGGCGCTGTCGAGGCACCAAATCCACAGTACGCATAGTACATTGTATAGTGTGGTGATATGATTAGATCAGAAGCGGAATGCAGTGGCACGTGGAAATTCTGTGTGTACGTACGTACTTGTCGGTTGAGAGCAGTTTGTTGAGAGTTGGCAAAGCGCCAAGGCCGACATCACTATAGACAACGGCGTGCTCTACCTACACAAAGTCGCAAAGAAGCATTCTTCATCACCAATTATTGTGGCCAATTCAAAGGATCGAAGATTGTTTGAGGAATTGAAGAAGCCCATGGCTTCGTGTCTGTGGCAATTCTGACAGCCCAAAATTGCCGCTTCAAATGGATTGTAGTCAGGGGAGCTTTGTTTTTGCGCGCCTTAGAAACAAACGACTGCCCACCTATACGTATGACCGTTGCCATTTGCCAAATTCAGCATACCTTGCGATTGCATCATGAGTTTTGTTGGTCGCTCTGGTTGCTGTCCTCTGTTGGCAGTGGCTAGCTTTCTGTTTGCTGTCTCTTTCGCTGCTCAGCACGTTGGTGGCAATCTGAGCGGTAGATGCAAGCAGCCGACGGCAAGACAGATTGAAGAGTACTGCAATAAATTAAATAGACGTTGTTCGCTGCAGAAAGTATGTGAAGGTATTGAGGCAGACAGCGACCAAACTTGGGTACGGAAAGGAGATTTGACAAATGTTGATTTCCACTTCATTTTCGCGCCGGTCTTGCAGAGATATCCGCACACTTGCAACTGGAACGCTGCAAGACTTGGGAGAATTGAGGACCCTCTAGTGGACCTTTGTAAACACATATTGATACATCTCAAGAACGCCCTGTTTGGACAAAACAGCTCTTTCATAGAACTGGGTGGGCAGGGTATACACATTCTTTCCTAAAGATGTTGCCTAAATACTCGTTGTATGCCAACAAGCTCCGGTATTAAAAGTTGAGTTTGTATTCTGACTGACATTGCAAAGAGCAGCGTTCTTTCTGCAGAGAGTGCGAGAGCTCATCGCCCGCATGCTCCGCTTCAAGAGCTTCCCCTTCGCAAGAGGGTATTGCATAGCAATATTGATTTCGCCCGCGCTTAGGCTTTTAGAGCAAGAACATCCCTCTTTCAAGCAACGCTTTTAAAAAGCGACAAAAACTTGTAAAAGTTTTGCCAAACTATTGACAGAACACAAAAGAGTGCACTACGAGCAATCAAACCGTGTCGCACTTCTGCATGTAGCAAAGAGCGATCTTAGTGTTAGAATCTCGAGAATGGCGTTTTCCGCGGTGCGTGTTTGCGTGATTGAACAAACTGTTGCAGCCGCATGAAAGAGCACGCCGAGAGCTTTCATCTGACGTGTCGATTGCGGCTCCACGACGTAAGACGAACGAGTTAGAGCCGTTTTGCGCTTTTGCACTTTCGAGTTACTGTAACTCGCGAAATTCAAACTTTTGAGTTTCGGCCAATGGGAGAACAAATAATCATTGAGTCGAGAGCTATCCAATAAGCTCGAGATCGTCTCTGCGACGCAAGTTGAGCGAGTGAGAGCGATCTTAGCGTCAAAATCCCAAGAATGGCGTTTTTCGCAGTGCGTGTTTGCGTAATTGAACAAACCTTTGTAGCCGCATGAAGGAACACGTCGAGAGCTTTCACCTGGCGTGTCGATTGCCACTCTACGACGTAAGACGAGCGAGCTAGAGCCGTTTTGTGCTTTTGCACCTTCGAGTTACTGTACCTCGCGAAATTCAAACTTTTGAGTTTCGACCAATGTGAGAACAAATGATCAGCGAGTCGTGAGCTATCCAAAAAGCTCGAGATCGTCTCTCTACGACGCAAGTTGAGCGCGTTAGAGCGTTTTAGCGTCGAAATGCCGAGAATGGCGTTTTTCGCGGTGCGTGTTTGCGTAATTGAGAAAACTTTTGCTGCCGCACGAAAGAACACGTCGAGAGCTTTCACCTGACGTGTTGATTGCCGCTCTACGACGTAAGACGAGCGAGCTAGAGCCGTTTTGCGTTTTGACCTTTGGGTTACTGTAGCGCGCGCAACTCAAACTTTTGAATTTCGAAACCTCTCAGCGGAATGATCAGTGAGTCGAGACCTATCCGTAGAGCCCAAGATCTCCGCTCTACGACTTTGCAACGCCGAGATCTGGGAGCGTTACGGACGGACGGACGGACGTACGCACGCACGCACGCACGCACGCACGCCGAGCTCTCGTATAGTCTCGCCCGCCTGAGGGCGGGCGAAAACAAGCTCCGGTATCAAAAGTTGAGTTTGTATTCTGACTGACACTGCATAGAGTCGCGTTCTTTCTGCAGAGAGTGCGAGAGCTCATCGCCCGAATTGCTCCGCTTCACGAGCTTCCTCTTCGCAAGAGGGTATTGCTTAGCAATATTGATATCGCCCGGGATTTGGTTTTTAGAGCAAGAAGATCCCTTTTCGAGCAACGCTTTTAAAAAGTGACATAAACTTGTCAAAGTATTGACAAACATATGACAGAGCACAAAAGAACGCACTATGAGCAATCAAGCCGTGTCGTACTTCTGTCCATGGAGCAAAGCGAAGTTTATTTTTCTTTACGTAGCGAGCCTTGGAATGACGTGCCGAGTGTCGCTGTAATCGCAACATGAGCAATTCAGAAAGTTCCAGAGTAAAACGCAAAACTATTGTTTGTGTGATGCGTGTTTTAGCCAATTACAAAATGTTTGCTGACACATGAAAGAGCACGCCGAAAGCTTAAAATTGGCGTGTCGATTGCCGCTCTACGACGCAACATAAGTGACTTAGAGCCGTTTTGTGCTTTTGCACCTTCGGGTTACTGTAACCCACGAAATTTAAATTTTCAAGTTTCGCAAATACGTGAGTCGTGAGCTATCCACTGAGCTCGAGATCGTCTCTCTACAATGCAAACTGAGCGAGTTAGAGCGATTTTAGTCTTCAAATCTCGAGAATGGCGTTTCCCGTGGTGCGTGTTTGCGCATTGCTAAAAATTGTTGCTGCCGCATGAAAGAGCATGTCGAGAGCCTTCACCTGACGTGTCGATCGCCGCTCTACGACGTAAGACGAGCGAGTTAGAGCCGCTTTGCGTTTTCGGACCTTTGGGTTACTGTAACTCGCGAAATTCAAACTTTGAGTTTCGACCAATGGAAGAACAAATAATCAGTGAGTCGAGAGCTATTCAAGGTGCTCAAGATCACTTCTCTACGACGCAAGACAGACGAGTTAGAGCCGTTTTGCGTTTTAAACCTTCAGGTTACTGTAACTCGCGAAATTCAAATTTTTGAGATTTGACAAATGAGAGAACAAATGATCAGCGAGTCGAGAGCTATCCACTGACCTTGAGATTGTCTCTCTACGACGCAAACTGAGCGAGTTAGAGCGATTTTAGCGTCAAAATGTCGAGACTGGCGTTTTCGGCGGTGCGTGTTTGCGTAATTGAAAGAACTTTTGCAATCGCATGAAAGAACGCGTCGAGAGCTTTCACCTGACGTGTCGACTGCCGCTCTACGACGTAACACGAGCGAGCTAGAGCCGTTTTGCGTTTTGACCTTCGGGGTACTGTAGCGCGCGCAATTCAAACTTTTGAATTTCGAAACCTCTTAGCGGAATGATCAGTGAGTCGAGACCTATCAGTAGAGCCCAAGATCTCCGCTCTACGACTTTCCAACGCCGAGATCTGAGAGCGTTACGTACGCACGGACGCACGCACGCACGCACGCACGCACGCACGCACGCCGAGCTCTCCTAGGGTGTCGCCCGGCTGAGGCCGGGCGAAACAAGCTGTGTGTGTAAAAAGTTCAACCTATACAATGTGTCTGCCAAACCTTGGTGAACAGTATAGTGAACTTTACACACACCATTAGCAGTATCTAGAGAAGGTATCTTGAGAACGTGTGCCGCAAACCAAGTGCAGCTATTCACACGATACGGTTATCTGTACAGCTGATCTAAAGCTCAGTGATATCGCCGCGTTCGCTATATGTTATCGGCATGATACGACGCCGTTCATCTGAAGTTTTATATCTGCGTGAATACGCCACATCGAACAAAAAAACTTGCCAAATGTTGGTGCAGTCGTTCTCTACCAGGAATTCCGTTTGATTTGTACGTATTTCTGCGTTGACATTCATCAATGAACAACAGCCTTGGCAATTATGGAATTTTGGCATGTCTATCAAAATTTTAAAAATTACTATCAAATTTAACGTTAGCAAGAATTTTCTCTTGTTATACTAATTATCCGTTGTCTATGTGCTTGCCATTTCTGAAGAATTTCGTCGCTAGTTCATCAGGTGAAAAAGTCGATTTTCGACCTTTTCGTATTTTAATTGTAAATATCCCTAATTTGCAATTTTTCAAAACTGTAAAGCCATGTCACAAATTCTTATCAGCGTACGACCTATCCATTTCTGCATTTACATTCGTCAATTAACTACGTTCCATTTGTGTCAATTTATGGAATTTTGATAAATAATTGTGTATTTCTGTTAAATTCCACATTTGCAAAAAATTTCCTTTGTGTTAAAGATGATCCGCGGTCTATGCTCTTTTCATTTCTGAAGAAATTTCGTCGCTAGCTAACCGGGTGAAAAAGTCGATTTTCGACATTTTCGTATTTTAATTGTAAATATCTCGAAATGGCAATTTACGAAAACTGTAAAACTATGTCACAAATTCTTATTGACATACGGCCTTACTATTTCTGCATTCAAATTCGTCAATAAATGACGTTCTATTTTTTGTCAATTTGTGTAATTTTGACAAATAATCGTGCATTTCTATTAAATTCCACATTTAAAAAAAATTTCTTTTGTGTTACAAATTATCCTCTGTCTACGCCCTTTCCATTTCTGAAGAAATTTCAATTCTAGCTCATCAGGCGAAAAAGTCGATTTTCGACATTTTGGAATTTTAATTGCGAATATCTCGAAAATGCGAAATTAGCAACAGAAACGGACACTGGATCCGTACTCAGCGACCTTGACTCTACTTGACCACATATGTCACATATCTTATTTCGATGCGCGGACAGACAGACACACACACACACACACATTGTCATCCGTATATATACACCTCGCCGCGCTGAGGCGCGGCGAAAAAAGTGACAAAAACTTGTAAAAGTTTTGGCAAACAATTGACAGAGCACCAAAGTGCACATTATGAGCAATCAAACCGTGTCGCACTTCTGCATGTAGCAAAGAGCAATCTTAGTGTTAAAATCTCGAGAAAGGCGTTTTGTTTGCGAGGTGCATGCTTGCGTTATTGCAATTAATATATTGCTGCCACATGAAAGAGCACGCCGAGAGCTTTCACCTGACGTGTCGATTGCGGCTCTACGCCGTAAGGCGAGCGAGTCAGAGCCGTTTTGTGCACTTTCGAGTTACTGTAACTCGCGAAATTCAAACTTTTGAGTTTCGACCAATGGGTGAACAAATGATCATTGAGTCGAGAGCTATCCAATAAGCTCGAGATCGTCTCTCTACGACGCGAGTTGAGCGAGTTAGAGCGAACTTAGCGTCAAAATCTCGAGAATGGCGTTTTCCGCGGTGCGTGTTTGCGTAATTGAGCAAACTTTTGTAGCCGCATGAAAGAACTTTTGTCGAGGGCTTTCACCTGGCGTCTCGATTGCCACTCTACCACGTAAGACGAGCGAGTTAGAGCCGTTTTGTGCTTTTGCACATTCGAGTTACTGTAACTCGCGAAATTCAAACTTTTGAGTTTTGACCAATGGGAGAACAAATGATCATTGAGTCGAGAGCTATGTATCCAATAAGCTCGAGATCGTGTCTCTACGACGCGAGTTGAGCGAGTTAGAGCGAACTCAGCTGCAAAATCCCGAGAATGACGCTTTCCGCGGTGCGTGTTTGCGTAATGAGTTTTGACCAATGGGAGAACAAATGATCAGTGAATCGGGAACTATCCAAAAACCTCTTGATTGTCTCTCTACGACTCAAGTTGAGCGAGTTAGAGCGACTTTAGCGTCAAAATGCCGAGAATGTCGTTTTCCGCGGTGCGTGTTTGCGTAATTAAAACCAGGCAAGTCGTCCGGGGGACGCAGTATACTCCACAAATTTGAACTCCTACGCACGGTGACTCCTCTGCTGTTGTGACCTCCTGACACTCCCAATCGGAAAAATAATGCCGAATTTGTGATCTACATCCCAGAATACCCCAGAATCAACATACAACACCCCTAACTTCCTATGGACTCGCAGAAACGAAATTCTGCAGTTGGGGTACGGTAGCATGCGATTTCGTCATAGGTACGTTCAAACATTATCTAAACGATAAACGAATGCCAAATTCGTAATCAGCGCCCCCGAAAACCCCGAAATCGAGTACCATTGCAAAAGTCGACCGGCTCACCCACAATTCAAACGGACGCGGCAGGGATACTGTAGCTTCGAAAATTTTTCCAAAACACTTTTCTAGACCGGATTGAAGCGTAGAATCGTTTGAAACCACTTTTGGAGCGATTCGGCAACGCATTCGAGCGCTATAAACGCCGAAACACAAAAATCGCAATTTTCGACCCCGGAGTCAAAAAAGTCGCAGTGTAAGAAAGTTTTTTGGGTTTCGGCCGATTTTCTCCGTTCATGGCCCATTCGATAGAGGACATCTGGGAAGGAGCACCAAGAGTGGTCTCGCCGCTCTAGCTGCTACCTAGCTCGCACGGCAGCTCGTCAAAGTCGACCCAGGGCCAAAAATCGCGAATTTTTCAAATTTGGCGCCAAAATGGGTCCCGCAGCGATCCAATTCATTTTTTCCACCCTCGGCCCTATCGAGTACTACAACATATCAAAAGATAGTATATACCATTATATGCAACTTTTTCGAGTTCTACCTTGTTTAACCCATTTTTCAGTACTTTGAAAATTTAAATTTTTGAATTTCCCGCCAACGGTTTCCCGCAGCGTGACCCCATATGTCGTGCAGGTTGCCCACCCACTAGACCTGCCCAACGCAAAAGACCGTTTTGAAATCGGCCGCTTCATGCGCGAGCTACATCCGTTACAATTTTCTGTTTCCGCGCACAATCGCTATATACTCCACACTTTTTTCGCCCGGCCTCAGCCTGGCGAACCCCTACGAGAGCTTATC
>JASAMZ010004330.1:0-13680 GCA_030248115.1 Linhomoeus sp. GSCO2_2 | reverse complement strand
GGTCATAGGTGCAGGCGGGGGGGGGGGGGGGGGGGAACCCCCCCCCCTGGCCATGGCCCTCAGGAAATTTTTCCGGAGACCCCCCCCCCCCCCCCCTGGCATCCGAAATTCGGAAAAAAATCCGGAAATTTCGGAAATTTTCTTGTATTTTTGGTAGTTTTTGGTCCTATTTTGTCTAAATTTTTGCCTGCGGCGCTATATTTCGTCTATTTATGCACAAATTAGCGTTTTTGACCAAAATAAGGCGTTTTTTGGCCCATTTTTGGACTTTCTAAATCTTTTTTCCGGGTACCGGGACCCCCCCCCCCCTCTCAAAAATTTTCCTTAAGAAGAACCCCACCCCCCCCCCCCCCCCGGCCTCCGGGTGGCCTGCACCTATGGCCATGGTATCCAATCCAAATCCATGTTTCAGGGAATTTGGTCCTAAGTGTGATTGGCTTTGGAGTAGTGGGCAGATGCACATTCTGGGGTGGACCACTTTTTGAATCAGCTCTCGTTTCGGTTGCAGGCTTAGGAGCAGGTAGAGGGAGAGAAGCTGCCATAGCAGCTCCACCAACACCACCTCCCATTTGAGCAAAGTCCATCTCCATCGGTACTGAAGCAATCCGGCAGTTAAGATTAGTTCTATACAATGCTCTAGTTGGCAGTGCATATAGAATTGACTAGACAACTACAACTAGCCAAGCAACTCAGCTAGTGTAGAGTTAGCGACTAAGCTATATGCTCACAAGAACTAGCAACCCACATTCAGCATTATGCAACCCAGTGTGTCACACCATCTGTTGCCTCAACATAACCACATCAAAGTTGCAGAGAATATTGAGCAAGAATTTAGATTGAGCCCATTAGGGCTCAACCCGATGTGTTCAGCTGACACCAATCACCCAGCAGTCACTCAAGACGAGTTTAGTTCCCCATCCAGGGTCATCTCTCTACAAAGATGCTTCTCATCCTTGTCAATGCACCTTCGGTGCAGGTGATCCATCACTGTTCCACCCCTTGAGACTTTCACCTTCTTCATTGAATGGTCAGTATGCATAATCATCAATCATGTCATCTCTCTAGACATGGCTATTCAATTTCATTGAAAACAATTCTAAGAAGTTGGCCAACTTTGTTTCACTTGAAAAAATTATCACTCAGGATTTTTGCCCAAATTACCATAACTCTAGCAAAACGTTCAAAATTTAGCTAACCCAACTGATACTTAAAGATAATGGTACACCATGAAGTGCAGAATTACAAATATAGGCACAATATGCACAATATTGGTTCTGTGGGTTGCTATGAAGGGGGTGTTGTCACAAGTTGTCGTCTCAGTCTGTTGTTGCTAAAGATGCATATGACTTTGACACATATTGTAGGGGTACACATATGTGCAAGCATCAACTGGCCAGGGGGTGGGTGGGTGAAGGGCCTCTGGAGGGGGGAGGGGGGAGGTTAAAGACCTAAAGATTTTGCACAAAAAATACTCAAACATGTGAAAATTTGCTCAAAATAGTCCAAAAAGTGCCAAAATCACTTAGTTTTAGAAAAAAATGACTAAAATATAGTGCCGCATGTGAAAATGTTGCTACTTTCAAGTGCCACAGGTGAAATTGCCATGTTTTTGCCCAGCCTCAGCTAGGTGAACCCCTCTAGCTCTAGCCTCAGCTAGGTGAACCCAGCTAGCTAGGTACAAGAGCTCTTTGTGCGTACGTTCATACATACGTTGAGAACACTCTCGGATCTCAAAGTTGGGAATTCGTAGGAATCGGAATGGGACGTTTGGGCGCCGCCAGTTGGGCGCCACTGATTGGGCGCCGCCGTTTGGGCACTGGGGACGTTTGGGCCCTGCTGACTTATATTGTCTTTTGAATTTCACTGTAACGGAACTGTGTCATTTCTCTTTCAGACATAATTTGGCTTCAGGCTAGCTTAGTTCAAGCTGAGGGCTAGCATTAGATCTGGCTTATGCTTAGACTTATTTTCAAGGCTATGCTTTGTAAAGGCTGCGGCGACGGCACACGCAAAAGGTTGCTGATGTCGTAGTCCGGGGAATCAGCTTCGGGCTGCGCCGCAGGCGCAACTGAAGCTGTTTCCTGGACTACGACATCAGCAAACTTTCTGCGGAAGCCTAGGTGAGCTAATTAGCCTTGGTTGAGCCTGGCGCCCTAACGTCCGGCGCCCAAACGGCAGCGCCCAAATGTCCTCGGCACCCAATCGGCGGCGCCCAAACAGCGGCGCCCAAACGTCCTAGACCGCGATATTATCAACATTATTAATGGCAATATCAAGTATCATGACATATATTTCCCACCAATGGGGTCCTGCAGCTAAATCTGAACGAGCCCACCCCCTTTTACTGAATGAGTCCACCCCACGAGCCAAAAAAAGTCCACCCCAAATTCTGAACGAGTCCATCCCAAATTCTGAATGAGTCCACCCCCACCCCCATTCAGCAAAGTACACATTGCATGCCTAGCTGCGCGTACGCTCGCACACTACGTGTAGTGCAGGCATGTTCAAACCAGTTCTTGCACACATACATAGTGCTTGCGCATATTGTTTGTAGTCATTTAGAGGTCGGTGTTGAGCAGCAGCCAAGCAAAGTGATTTTAATGCTTCCTTTTGCATATTTAGAACTATATCTCTTACATGATTCAGCAAATGACCATCTCTTTGTTTCTCTAAATAAATTTCAGACACAGTATATTCACTCCAGTTCAGGCTATGCATAGGCTCACCCTGTGCCCACAGCTCACAAGAGTCAGTCAGCATCGCAGTCTGGCAGGTTAAAGCTTGGGCTTAATGCGACCGGTGACCAACTTCAGTGCGCGCGGAGAGCACACTGAAGTTGGTGGTCACGTTAAGTCTCAGCTGAGACTCGCCAGAGTGCAACGCTGGCCAAGTTTTAGTGCAAACTGTAAGTGGGGTCAACACTACTCCATCTACTTCACCTCCTGCTCAGGCTGGCTGAGCCCCTTCCCTGCTAGCACCTGCGACACAAAAGCACATTCTCATTACATTGCTGACAGCCACACTAATGCATCGGATCATTCTCTCCAAGGGGGGAGGAGAGGGGGGGGGGGTGAGGGTGAGGGTGGGGGGATGGGGTGTAGTGGGCAGGGTTCTACACAGGCACAAAAATTGAGGCCTGAACCCACCCAAAACTGGAATTGAACAGCCCGGTCTGATCTTCTGGGCAGAAACCCCCACCAAGGCTCAGCCTGCTACCCATGTAGGCCCGCCCGTGGCCCATTGAACCAGCCAAAAAAGCCCAAAATGTGCTGTATGGAAATTTGAATAACTCGCGCAATATACATAGCAATAATTCCAGCAAAATTTACAATAGTTGTAGATCGATATGTTCTGCAGAGTGTGTGCAAATTTGAGCGAGCATCTTTATCTGTAACAGAAGTTACCTTGCTTCTCGCAAGGTATATTCATCTTTCACTGCATTGTCAGAATCGAAGTACCATATGTATATGTTCCTAGCACATGAATCGTCCAGCTTGCACAACACCCTATAACTCTGCTAAAACCGATACCTAGCAAATCAAAGTCCGGGCCCGGACCAGCCCAATCTGGGCAACCAAAAAGCCCTCCCAAAGCCTGCCCATGGGTGGGCCGGGCCAGGCTTTTTCAGATCTGCCCGGCCAGTGTAGAACTCTGGTAGTGGGGGTGGGCATCATCGCTCATCACGCCTGCTCAGAATTAGGGGTGAATTCATTCAGAATTAGGGGTTGACTCATTCAGAATTTTGGGGTGGACTCACTCAGTAACAGGAGTGGACTCATTCAGAACTCACCAACCCAGGGTGACCCTGTTTGTCTTCCACCCTGCCCACCCACTAGGCCTACCAAGGGCAAAAGACCATTTGCAGATCAGCTGCTTCATGCGCGAATGCCATTGACTCAAAGTTTCCCAATCTCACACAAATGCTATATACTCTACACTTTTTTGTGGAGTATAAATAACTTTTGCATTGAAAATTTCTTTGTTGAAATTTATTCTTGCTATCTGAGGTGTCAGAAGGCCATAACCAAAGGGTCACTACTGCCCGTAAGAGTTCAAAATTGATTTTCTGTCTGCTCTCCTTTGTCTGCCACTTCTCTGTAGGTATACTGTGAACTACACCCAAATCCCAAAGAAGCCCTACAGTATACACTGAGTGATTACACTATGTTATCAGCACTAGAAAGGAGCTGCCAGTGGCATAAATGACACTGCACACAGCAAATACATAAGCGAAGCAGAAGCAGGGCATTGGCATTGTCAAGGCAGCAGATGTTAGTGATTAACATAACAGTCACTATCCTTACTGGTGTCAGAGGTATAGAGCAGACTGTTGAGACTGTTGTGACAAAAACAACAGTTCTAGCAATTGAATTCTGGGCATAGTCATTTTGTCAAAGGAGGTGGTTTGTTGAGTATGATGTTCAGTTGCTTCTGGATGCTGAATTCATTTGGCAGACCACGAAACAGGAGTAAAGTAAGAAGAAACAAACTCCAAAACAAAGATATGATTGATCTGCAAATGTATTTACAAGACCATTCACATAACAGAGATAGTGAAGAATGTGAGCACAAATATACTACAGTCACTAAGGGGGCAGGGTGGGGGGGGGGGGTGACAGTGTTCCAATAGGATACCACACAGCAACACACTTCAATGGCTCTATTAGCCATGACGTGATGTTAGTCACTGCGCGGGCAAAACAGCACAGAGATTATTTCACCAGACGTTTCGCCGACAAAGCAGCCGGCATTATCAATGGCACTACCCTGAAACAGAACAATGCGAGGCACGTCACAAACGGCACTACTTAAGCATGGGCGCAATCACACTCCACGCGCGGCTAACGTCAGTGGATCCTACATTTCCATTCACCAGTTTGTCACGATTGGCCAATATTAGCGCGGCTTCGCTGATCTGTAGCTTCTTGTAATTGGGCTGACGCGTTCGAATTCTGACGTTATCTTTCACGAACGCGTGACCGCTTTCCACGCAGTGGGCGGCCATTGCCGAGCCTTCTTTGTTTCTAAGTGTGGCCAAGTCCAGGGTGCAAGCGTGCGCGTGCTCCGCGACACGCTTGCTGATGCGCCGTGTTGTCATGCCTATGTAGGCTCTATCGCAGTCGTCGCAGGGGATCTCATACACCACGCTGAGTGGCTCCTCTTTGGGCTCGTCGAGTTTCCTGTACAGCAGCCCACCCAGAGTAGCGCCCTTTCTGAAGCGCACTTGGAATCCTTGCGACTGCATATAGCATTTCAGTTTCTTGGCAAGCAGAGGACCGCAGAATGGAAGAATGACAGTGGGGCCCTTGTCAGCAGATGGTGGGGGTCCCAGCTGCCTTGATCCGAACAGAATTCCTCTGACGAGCCGCTGGTCATACTCGTTGTTGATCAGGCCGTCAGCCACCAGTGACAACTCCCTCTTGAGCGACTCCTCAGTGTTGCAGTACCTCAATGCTCTGTGTCGCTGGCTGTTGATGACAGACACCAGAAACGATCTCGGAACGCATGCAGCTGGATGCAAGTACCTGAGACAGTGGGTGGGCTTCCTCCAAACAGAGGTGGAAACCACTCCCCCTTGGCCCAGTTGGATGTGCAGATCCAGAAAAGGCAGAGCTCCATTCTCAGCTGTCTCAGAGGTGAATTGCAGTTTGCCAGCCTTGTCAAAGCGGTTCATGTGTTGAGTGAATCGGTTGACAACACTGGCGTCCTCTGACTCGAACAGGCAGAAGCAGTCGTCGATGTACCTGGTGTATAAGAACGGTTTGTATTGCCTGGGGCAGTACCGCAGGCGTTCCTTCTCCACAAAATCCATGAAAAGCTCCGCGACAGCGACTGAAATGGGACTGCCCATGGGTAGACCCTGTTGCTGAGCGTATTTCGCGCCATTGAACTGCAAGTAGTTGCAGTTCAGGACCACTCTGAAGATGTCGATCAGTTGGTCGATGGGAGTGTCTCTGAAGACGCTGGAACTTTGTCTCCAGCTCTGCTCAGTTGTCTTGAGTATTCTCGGCAATTGTCTCAAGAAGACGTCGACGTCCACGTTGTCGTACAAGGCAACAACGTCAAGACTGGCCATGACAATACTCTGTCGATTGGACATGTCCAGTTCTTTCAGTTGTTGCACGAAGCTGGCTCCCGAGTGGCATCTGTGGACAATTCGCGCGACAGCCGGTTTCAGCAGCAAGTCCAGCTGTTTCGCCACCTGGTAGCTAGGGCTGGATGGTCCAGGGATGATGACTCGCATGGGTTTGTCAGGTTTGTGCAGTTTCAGAAGTCCGTATGGTCGCGGTAGGCTGCAGCGATCCGCGGAAGGCAGAAGCCACCTTGACAGTGGCTTCTGTATGGCACCACTGTCGAACAGTGGGGCCATGGATTCGCGGAGCTGCTTGCATGCCAATTTGAGGGGGTTCTCCCTCTGTTGGAGTCGCCTGTAGAGCTGTGGTTTGTGCAGTTGCTGTTCCATTTTGGCCACATAGTCCGATTGTTGGAGAATAACAGTTTTTCCGCCTTTGTCACTTTGGATCAGAGTCAGCCTGTGGTCTTTCAGCTTCCGCTGAAGCGATTTGATGGCGCCTGAGTAGACGACTGGGAATTTCGGCAGCTTTGACTGGTTGTTCATCAGAATGCTGCCAACAGAAGCGCATATCTCGTCTCGGCGGGAAGCCAGAGGTTTCGTTTCCCTTCGTTGGAAAGCCGCTTCCACTTCAGAGACTACTTCCAGTGCCGGGCAAGACTTGGGTGGCAATGAAAACTTTGGTCCCAGTGCTATTAGATCTAGCTCCCTTTGGCTGAATTGGGTGTCCGATAAGTTCTCTATTAGGCTGTCACGGAATTCGGCGCTGTTCCACAGTTTGAATTCTTGACGAGTTGTTAGTTTGGGGGGGTTTGCGGGTGGGCGGTTCTTCCTTCTTGTAGAGGAACCACCAGTCGTGGGCGCTGGCGGCGTCCGGGAGGCGTGTTAGCAGGTCCCCCTCGAGGCGTTAATCGGGGGTTGTGCGCGCGGGGGGGCCCGCTGCCGCCCCAGCCGCCTGCGGCGGGCGAAAGTTTGCTTTTTCCTGCCCGCGCGGGGTGTGTGGCCCGCCCCGCGGGGGATGGGCGGCCCGGGGGGGCCAAAGTTGTTGGGGGGGCGGAATGCCACAGGGAGTAGGCCTCTGCTGTTGCAGTGTGACAGGAAGCAGATGTCGTTCCGGACTTGTGCCAACTTGCGCCTCGTTCCAATCAGGGAGTTCAGGGCTTTGAGCGCGTTCTGACCGCTGCGCATTAGTAATTCTTGTTTGAAGCTGACATTCTCACTCCTGCTGCTGGTGTGACTCATGACGTGATGTTAGTCACTGCGCGGCAAAACAGCACAGAGATTATTTCACCAGACGTTTCGCCGACAACGCCGTCGGCATTTTCAATGGCACTACCCTGAAGCAGAACACTGGCGGCAGTATGTCACAGAACAGCGACACTACTTAAGCATGGGCGCTATCACACTCCACGCGCGGCTTACGTCAGTTGACCCAAACAATGGCTACGATCGACGGCTCGTCAGAGGATTGCTGTTTGAGTCCAGGCAACTGGGCCCAAAGTTACCTACAGACAAAGGCCCTACAGTCATTCTGCCGTTCTGCGGTCGCCTGCTCGCCAAGAAGCTGCAGTGCTATTTACAGTCGCAAGGGTTCAAAGTGCGCTTCAGAAAGGGACCCACGCTAGGGGGACTTCTCTACAAGAAACTCGGCGAGCCCAAAGAGGAGCCTCGTAGCGTGGTGTACGAGATCCCATGTGACAACTGCGACCGTGCCTACATAGGCATGACGACGCGTCGCATCAGCAAGCGGGTGGGCGAGCATGCGCACGCCTGTACCCTGGATCTGCCGACACTCAGAAACAAAGAAGGGACGGCGATGGCCGCCCACTGTGTGGAAAGTGGTCACGCGTTCGTGAAAGATAACGTCAAAATCAGAGCGCGTCAGTCTGACTACAAGAAGTTGCAGATCAGTGAAGCTGCTCTCATTCTGGCCAATCGCGATAGACTGGTGAATGGGAATGTAGGGTCAACTGACTAAGCCGCGCGTGGAGTGTGATAGCGCCCATGCTTAAGTAGTGTCGCTGTTCTGTGACATACTGCCGCCAGTGTTCTGCTTCAGGGTAGTGCCATTGAAAATGCCGACGGCGTTGTCGGCGAAACGTCTGGTGAAATAATCTCTGTGCTGTTTTGCCGCGCAGTGACTAACATCACGTCATGAGTCACACCAGCAGCAGGAGTGAGAATGTCAGCTCCAAATAAGGTCAGGAGTGTGGTGTGCCCACCGAGAACAATTGCCAGGACTGCTGGCCGGGCGTCTGCATGACTGAATAGCCATTCCCGAGCAACCCAGATTCCCAGGGACTCGCCCCCACCCCTCGGTGGGACGTGCAGTGCGAGGACGAGCCATCCATGGAGCGGTTGCCATCTGCTCGACTGAGACTGCGATTACTTTTGAACTCTGTACATATCTGACTCTGATCACAATTGCACTGGACTGAGCGGAAATTGGTTACGGTACAACCGTGCTCAGAAGTGCGTACTCGTTCCCAGGCACCTACCCATACCTGGGGAGGGAGAGCTTGCTTTGAAGCCTTACGGGTTTGTTGGTGGCTGGGACTACTTAACTTTTGAACGACCTGTTGCGGCCCGGTAGCAACCAACCGGGTAGATAATGATGTCGTGTGTTACAGGGTGTTTCCTCTCAAACGTACAGTCTATTGGGTACAAACGTGGACGGTGCAGCTAACGCAATGAACAAGCTCAGTGTATGTAGCGTGTGGCGAAAGACTGTGGCGAAAGACGAAGAAAAGAACAAGAACGCGAACTGGAATGCAAATAGGAGATCGACAGAATGTATGTGGAATGACACGTGAGACTATTGGAGTCTGCTACCGAGTGTAGGGGAGAATCACGTCATGGGAAGAGGGGGTCTACTCGATTCTGGGGCGCTTTCTGGAGATGGGCAGCGATTTTGGTTTTGGGCTCTTTGCCTGTTTTCTGGAGTATGCGCTGAATGGCCACTTCGGCATTGATGGTAGATCTGGTGGCCTTGTTGAACAGGGTCAGGGGCTTGTATCCAGCGACCCACTCTCCACCGCAGGCACTGCTCAGCTCCTTGGCCAGCTCCTGGCGCACTTTCTCCTCCTGCATTTGGTTGGCCGTCTTGTCGTCTCGGACCACAATGGGGTGGTTCTGGATTCGGCGCCTGTCAGAGAACTCTAGTTTTGTGTGAATGTTCACACTTGAATACCCATTCTGCAGGTTATTCTAATGGGACCAATTTGTAGTGTAACCCACCCTTTCAGCTTGCCCAGTTGGCTGTAAAGCTGGTGCTTCTGGTTGCGCTTGACAAACGCGACAATGAGGCAGTCTTTGTCGGGAGAGAGGAAGTGGCAAGCGTCGATCTGGATCTTCTTGGACTCGGCCTCAGAGAGCTGGAATCCCTTGGTCAGCACCTCCATGAAGTTCTGCTCCGCGGTCTTATCCTTGTGGAATCCTGGTGTGTTTTGGAGGATTTAAACAGTATGGTAATCCGAGTAAAGCCCATTAGCTGTCTGCGACTAACCTTTGCAAAAGACTCGGCAGTTTCTCTCCCTCTGTTTGCGCTCGTTCCTCTCCACTCTCGTGCCGAGCGAACTGAGGTCCTTTCCCTGGTCTGTGGTGGTCGTGCGCAGCTCCTTGACCAGGGTATCCAGTTGGATTTTCTGTAGAAGTTGGAAAGTATGGACAGAGTGCAGATTTGAGACATTTGTGCAAATTTTGTGTACATTTTATGGTATTGTGAAGAAAATTTTGCCCAAGATGGGCAGAATCGCTCCCAGAGGGAGCAGTGAATCGCTCCCGAAGGAGCAGTGAATCGCCCTTGCGGGCAGTGGCTACAAGTAGCCGAATCGCCGCAGAGCGGCAGGTTCCGCGACGGAAACCTCAAGTTGCAAGGACCAATTCTTAGGACTTCAGAAGAGATTTGTATCTATTATTTAGCTTTAGAGGGTTATTTTGAAGTAGTATTTTAGAGAGACTATAGAAAAGATTTTGGTATTTAGTTAGGTGATACCTAGAAGAAATAGTTAAAGGTGGTATTTAATATTTATCAAATATTTATTAAATTTTATTTAAAATTGGGATAATTGTGTAAATTGAGAAAATAGTAGCTATTTTCCAGAGCAACGCGGGCTCAGGGCCACGGCCAGAAGCAAAGGAGAATAGCGTAATGCAATATGAGTAGACTTAGAGTAGATGTAGCTTATGCCTAACTTACCTAGCCTAAACTTTGGAAGGGGTTTCTGTATCGTGAGAATTCTGGAAACGGTACAGGGTGTTTCGCCTCTAAAGTTCGACACCCAGGCTGGGGAGGCTCGTCAGGAACTCCCAGCCCTTACAGCTATGTATGTTTCTGGTAATTATGGGCTATTTTGCCACTTTAGTTACCGACCGCTTAGTATATAGGATAAGTAAAATAGGGAAGACAAATTCGAACCTTCTCGACGATCTTCTTGCCGTAGATGTTCAAGTTGTCGGTGGTGAGTTCGGTGTCGCTCAGATTCTCGAGAAAGTTGGAAGCGGATTCGTTGTCGGCCATTATTGTCGCAAAATTGTGGGGAAATTTGGGTTTCAAAATGTATTTCTACTAATTTGTCACATGCCAGTTGCATGAGAAGAGAGCGCACCCTCTTCGGCGGCGGCGCTGCTGGCCGACGTCGACGGCTTCTGCTTCTCCTGCTCACTGGCCATGCCCTTCAGCAGCTGCTACTGAAAGACAGCAGTTCTGTTCAGAGACCTCTTGTTCAAATGTGGGGACAAAGGACAACTACAGCATGGACTCTACCATGGAAGTAAGTACAAGTCGGGAGACGTCCTAGTTTTGAACTACCATAGCTCAACTGTGCCTTGGCACAGTGAATTAGAACTTATGCGATCAGTCTTATCGGAATGGCCCGAATTTGTCGCCAAGAATTACAACTTCAGTACTCCCAACTGCATAAACACAAAACAACAGATTAGCAAGGCATGGCACAATCACACTTCTGACAAGTCCACATTTCAGGCAATCTTTACTGGGCGACAACGGAGGTACTTCACCAAACAACGGCGGTACTGCAAGCAATGCGACTGTAGGCGGCGAAGAAGTCGGGGCGATTCCGAGATCTACACTAGTCACTGGCATCCAATCGTCGTCTTTTACTGCTAGGGCCGAGGTTTGCCCTAAATGTCTCTCTTACCACCACTTTTGTTGTAACACATTGAGTGAAGATGTGATGACGTGAGGGATAACTTTCCAGCGAGAGAGCAAGAGCAGTGAAGGCGACCTGTGTACCGAGTTCTAGAGCAGGCCGAGAATCACGAGAAATTAATCACTGGATCACTGCAGGCTTCTTTCCCCTCTACATCTCCTTCTTCTGGCCTTCGCCGTCGTCGCTTCATCATCTTTGAGGGGTGGTGGGCGGCCAAGAAGTAGGGGCAGTCTTCGCCCGGCTTCTCCCTGGCACTCTTCCCCTTGGCGTGGCGCAGAACGCGCTGACGGACGTTGTCCCTCTTTGGGCGACGGTGTCGACGCCAGCCTTCTCCCGACAGCGCCTCGGCGTTGCGGAACTCGGCCAGTTCCGAGCGGTAGCGGTCGAAGAGGAATCGGTCGTCGCCCTCTTCTTCCTCCTCGTCCTTCCCTTTCCTTTCGCCAGAGGAGGGAAGAAGCCTTCTTCGGCGACTCGCTTCTTCAGCTCCTCGACTGTCAGGTACGATGTTCTTTCGGAGAGGTTGCCGGGTGGCGAGTAGAGATCCGTCTCCCAGATCTTTAGCCACAGCTTCTCCTCCCCTTCGTACACTACGTCTTCAGTGATCGGCCAGTAGCGTCTGATTTGGCCATCGACGAAATCATGCTTGTCGCTGTCCAGCTGGCAAATGTCTTGTTGGTAGGCCTCAATCATTTGCTGCTGTCGCCGCTCCCAGTTACGGTTGAATCTCCAGTGGAAGTCGATGTTGCCTCCCACTTGACAGTGCAGCTTTGGCTTCGTCGGGTCGTCGCCTGCCAGAGGTTGACGCAGGCCTCGCTGCTGATGCTTCCTCTTTCGGCGTCTCAGGCCCCTGTCCATTATTTCTACACTCACGAGTAAGGCGACGGTTCCGATTACGCCTGCAGCAACAGCGGAGACGACGATGGTTATCGTCCGTGCGATTGCGCTTGTGGCGGCCGTGGTGGTGGCCGTGGCCGTCGTGGTCCTTGCCGTTGCTCTGCTAAGTAGCGGGTAGAGCAACAAGCACAGCTGGCAGCGACCACCGTCCGTCGTCGTGGTAGTCGTCGTGGTAGTCGTCGTGGTAGTCGTCGTGGTAGTCGTCGTGGTAGTCGTCGAAGTGGTCGTCGTGGTAGTCATCGTGGTAGTCGTCGTGGTAGTCGTCGTGGTAGTCGTCGTGGTGGTCGTCGTGGTAGTCGTCGTGGTAGTCGTCGTTGTGGTCGTCGTTGTGGTCGTCGTTGTGGTCGTCGTTGTGGTCGTCGTTGTGGTCGTCGTTGTGGTCGTCGTTGTGGTCGTCGTGGTAGTCATCGTGGTAGTCGTCGTGGTAGTCGTCGTGGTGATCGTCGTGGTGGTCGTTGACGTCGTCGTGAGATTCCAGTAGGCCTTCTTCGGGTGGAGTTTGTCGTTGCAGAGGGTGGTGTTGCAGCAGCAGACGACTTTGCCAGTCAAGTGGTTGGCCATATGGCAGCCCCCATGACCTCCTTTCGCAACGGCAGAGCAGTTGTCCCCCTTGCTGGCGACACGCAGCTTCACTTTCGTCTCCGTCGGCGTTGTCGCACTCGTGCTGAAACTGGGCGTCGGCGTCTTCGTCTTGGTCGCGTCGCTGTCCAGCGTCTTCTCCGGCTGGTGCTGGTACTCGCTGACGCAGAACCCTTCGCTGCTGTACTGGGGTAGCCGAAAGCCGGTAGTAAGGTTCCTGTCGATGTCTTTCCTCTGGTCGTAGCAGTAGATGCTCTTCGTCCGCTTGGGCTGGCTGAAATGTCGCTATTTGTGAGCGTTTTTGAGCCCTCGGTGCAATCTGGCTCGAAATTGAGCGAAAATAGGCGGGTTTTGGATGTTTGTCTGAGAGCAGCAAGAAAACGGTTCTAGGTCTTGTTACTTACCTCCCCCCCCCCCCCCCACGACACCCTGCCAACCCCACCCCCCCCCCCCCCCCAGCATCATGACCAATCGCACCTTATGTACATACGAGCATTTGAGAGCTTTTCCAAGGCGCACCCCCCCCCCCCCCCAACCACCCACCCTCAGACGTGGGGAGGGAGGGGGGGGGGCTGAAGAGGGGTACCAAGGCAAGCTGATCCGGGGGGGAGGCAGGCTTGGGGGGGGGGGGGGGGGGGGGGTCACACACCTTGAAGAGGCTAAGGGCTCCCCCTATGCGCTCCAGGTCGCGTCTTCGTCTGCGGTCCTCCAACTGGGTGTCGGCCCATCCCCTTCTGTGCTTCTTGCCCAGGTGGATTTCGATGGCCAGTCGCCGTTTGCTCGCCTGCCAATTGATGGATGGCTGCCATTTGGGTGAAAGGGGGAGGGGGAGGGGGGCGGGGCCGGGGGGGGGGTGGGCTGCCGCCCCCTGGCCAGGAAGTCCGTAGCCCCCTCCCCACCCCCCTGAGAGACCCCCCTCCCAGAAATAGCAAAAGATTAGCCTGCGGCGCTATACTGAGGCTG
>JASAMZ010004328.1:0-30690 GCA_030248115.1 Linhomoeus sp. GSCO2_2 | reverse complement strand
AGCACTTTTCACCACAAAGCCAACCCTTACTACTTAAGAAAATTTTTTCTCAAAGGTCGGACCGTAAGGGGGGGGGTGGCAGTGCCCCCCCTGCCCCCCCCCTGGGCCCGCTAGTGATCCAGTGCAAGGGACACACAGAGTGCATGTACCAATGCAGTACTACTAAATGCACCTTAACGTGAAGTGAACATTTTTAACGTGCTGTGTACTGCCAGTAGGGTATAGTTGGCCTCGTACCTTAACATAGTTTGTATTCTGACCATCCAACTGAAGAGTTAACCTGGTCTTGTTGTTTATAATCCTGCGTTGAAACGCCTTTCTTATCGACAAGTTGTGCATGCGCGGCTTACCTTGTCCCGCCGTGTCCCAGAGCATCAACTTGACCCTGTAGCCGTCAACGACGAGGCGCTTGATGCGGACGTCGACGGCCACAGTGGGACGGTGGGTCTCACTGAAGTCCTTCTCCGTGTAGTAGCTCCAGAGGCAGGTCTTGCCCACGCCGCTCTCCCCGAGAAGAATCACCTTGAAAGCGTAGTCGTAGTCGCCACCCGGAGGTTTGCGTCCAACCATTGCAATGTTTGTACCTACGTACGTTAGGTATATTGAAGCGTTTCGCGATGGAAACATTAAGCGGCCGCAGTGAGATGTCAAGCGGTATTGCCTTCTGGCAGTGGCGAAAGCTTGGTGTTGAATGCGTCGGTGTGATTTCTTTATGGGAAAGTCATGATTCGTACTTTTCGGGAATCGACTTCACAATCACGTGAAGCTTTATGGGTTCCGCACCACAAGTCGAAGAACACGTCTGAACAGCTTTAGCTTTCTTTTCACTGCTGATAGCTGCAAGCACTCGAACATATATCTCTGTAACACAAGATTGGGAGGATATACATAGCGTCAATAGAGCATGCGGAACAAACAGCCCCTTTTGGAATAACGGCCAGCGCCGTTTGGCACCATTGTATCCGTCACTCTGCAAACTGCACGCACGTAAAGGCCCCACCAACGCTGTAAGCGGCAGTACAAAGTTGCCTTTTGAAGCTACCAACGTCAAGATTCCCTCTGCTGTTGTACATTGTACGTCTTCTCAACATGGACACTCGCTTCGTTCATCTGGTGGTGCGCGTAGCGATTACGGTGAGGAAAGACTTCTCGTCGAAACGTCGATTTGACGTCTGTAGCCGCCAGTCCCTTCAGTCGCTCTGCGTGGCTGGGTTCGTCTTGCTTCTGATCGACGCCAGGGTCGACGTGGTGGTGCGCAATCGCAGCGGGCCGGTCACTTCCATCAAGGAGTGGGCGTTGAGTGTCGCCGACTGGATCAAGTGCGCCGACTCAAGGTCACCAGAGCAGCACTTCTGCCTGTGCGTGTGCCGTGACTGTTACGAACAGATGCTCACTGTCACTGAGTTACTTGTATAGGTGCATTGAAGCGTTTCGTCCAATGCTTTCAGAATATACCTCCAGCTGTTCCCACTGTGCACCTTCGCGGCGGTGGCGATTTTGTGCTTGGGCAGCGCGCTTCTCAAGCTGGTGAACAAGGCGCTTGACCCGCTGGTACACTGTACAGTATACTACACACCACTCTGAATTCATGGCACTGGCGTAGATGAATGGCAGTAGCTCTAGTAATGCGTCCTCGCTCTCGCATTTGACTCTCAGCAGGTGCTGTTTAACCCGACTTTCGTGTTGTGACGAACAGTTTGGGACAAACTATTTTTCAATGTGTCTCTCAGAGGCGAAACTAATTGGAGACCCGAAACTATTATTTCAATCTCTCATTTGACGGGCATAACGTGGCGTGAACGCGAAAGAAAAGTAGCGTTCCAACAGACAATGCCGCTCAAAACATTGAGTTGTGGCAAGTTTATGTTGGGCAAGCTTGACTTGGCTCCTGAGAACGCGAAACTGGTGTACTTGCGTAGCCCAATAATAACACCTCACATGTATCGGGGGGAAACTATTACCTAGGAGGCCCGAAACTATTATAACGGTGTCTCTCAGGGGCAACCCCCGAAACTATTAGGAGAGCGAAACTAATCGGCACTTTACGGTAACCTATTTTGCAGGCAGTCTTTGTCAGTCCGCTTCAGGAAGTCGTCTTCTTCTTGCTGTCGACTGTTGCGCTGCTCTGTTCCAGCGGCCTGGAGCTGTACATGCAGGGCTTGGGCTGGTGGTACTTCCGCTACTTCTGCGTCACGCCATACAACGAGCGCCAGTGCACATACGAGGGCCACGTCGTCAACTGGATCATCGCCGCGGTACAGCGTTTCACAAACAGTTGAAAATGAACATTGCGGACAATTGCGCGAGATCTTAACGGGAAATACTCCAAAGTGACTCCCACTCTCTGCGGTCTTCTATCGTGTTCACTCCACCTTAACGTTGTCTTTATCACCGCTACATTAGGCGGATCTCTAAGATCCGAAAAGCGGACCTTCCCGATCTTGCGATCCGCTGCAGCTAAGATGTTGAAATAACGACACGATTTCGGTTTTGCCATGCTAATTACATATAGCAGAAGAGACATTTCAAAATCATTGTGCGACATAACGTTCAACTGCAACGCAATTTCAGAATTCCCGAAAGCGCCAAGTCTCAGGGAACTCGAAGGAATTTTGAGAATTTCTCCTCTGGTATGTAATCAGCATCCCAAATCCGAAACTGTGTTCTATTTTAGCCTCCTAGCTGGAGCGGATCGCAAAATCGGGAAGTGCGCCAAATTCGCCTAATGTAGCAATTGAGTAACGTGCGATACTAATGTTAGAATCCTAGGCATTGCAGGGACTCGGCGTGATCGCTGCCGTGCTATGCCTGCTCTCCATTGTTCTCATCTGCGCTCTCAAGGGCGGCGAACACAAATCCTCTCGTCGGTGCGTAAGTTGAGAGCTGAATTTCGCGACATTTAGCACACCCAGACTCTAACTGACACTCTCCACGCTACCAAACTGAAGCGGCGAAACCTGACAAGGACAATAGTAGCAGCAGCCTCTGACTGAATATTACACCCCTACGCACGGCATTCATACCAGAAGTGTAACATTTGTCGCAATTGATTTCCAGGCAGATCCCTCCTCTCGACGACCCAAACGACCCATTATACCGTCGGCCGGGCGGCAACAAGGTCTGGTACACTCCGGCCCAGTCCGAGAGAGGAGAGCCGACGACGAAGCAGTGAAGCAAAATGACTTGTGACAGACGATGACGATTTGCCGTCGTCAACATCCTTGTTGGTTCCCACTCGCCAGTATTTCGCGATCGATCCACTTAGCGCGCGTCTTGCTTCTTTCTCTCAGTGTTCGTAGTCACGACTCACAACTTTTGCGTGCGACAAACCATGTACGGCGCGATCGAAAAGCGAGAATCGACCACTTGTCATACAGAGGAGAATGAAACGCAAGAAAGCGACTTAACCGAGTATCCGAACGTCGTCGCAAGCAACGACATCGATGAGACGACGCTGGAGTTCGTCCGCATCGCCCAACAGGCGAGGCGACATCACAGCGAAGTGAGCCGACGATAAGTCGTCAAAAGTGGGCGGGTCCCAAAGTACCCTAATGTCGTTACTTATTGGGGTGAATATCGGTGCAACGAACGTCAGCGGACGAAGTAACCGCTGAACTGGCCAAAAGAGTTGCAGAGAAAATGTTTAAGGCATTCGCCACGTTGAGGTCTATGCTCTTGCTTACGCACGCCTACTACATACCGTACATTGTATCTTCTCTCAGATTATCAGCAGAATTGTACACCATCGATTTAATCCGTCGGACTTGTATTCAATTACCGTAAATTCTCCAATAAGCGCCCCCTCGAATAAGCGCCCCCCCCCCTCCAATAAGTGCCCCTCCTAGAGGTAGGCTGAAGAAATAAGCGCCGAGGGCGCTTATTGGAGAATTTACGGTATCATCGTGCGATTTGCAGGCGAAGCGCCGCAGTCGACTTCGTCAACTGGCGGCCAATTCTTCGGTGGTGATTCTGGTGGCGCTCCTCAACTGTGCCATTCTCATATGGTTGGGGCCGGGGGGGCCGGGGGCCGGGGGGGGGGGGGGGGGGGGAAATGCCCGAGCCCGAATGAGTTACTGTGCTACATACAGGGTGGCCCAGCGAAAACTGACCAACTTTGTTGGCATATATCTCTTGCGTGCGTCGGCCGATCTGGCTCATATTTGCAACGAATGTAGTACATAAACCAACTTAAAGATGCGCAAATTTTCAGCTTCGCAAGTAGTGGAATGGTGTGACAAGATTAACGAGACGCTTCCCCAGACAATCGACGCTGAATTTAACGCGATTTTTCAAAATTTTTCGATTTTCCCGAGCTTTGAATATGTCACAAAGAAAGTCATCCCGAGTATCCTAGTTTTTGTCTCATGCCGCTGCGACCTTTCTAGCCTTAGTTACAAGGTGCCAAAGTTGGTCCATTGCTCCACAAATGTCGCGGTGTCTTCAACGAAAACGACTGTATCTTCTGTCAGACTCAATCCAGCCTGCTGAAATTTTGACATACGATAGAAAACAAACTTTACAACAGTTGCTGCGAGTTTAGGAGAAATCCTGACTCACAAGCACATCACACTGAGCGGCGGCCACCTAAAAAGTGTCTGTTAGTTGTGTTGCTCGTTCAATCTCACTCGTTGGGCAAGCAAAACTGCTGTAACTAGGCACATCTTTAAGTTAGTTTATGTACTACATTCGTTGAAAATATGAGCCCAATCGGCCCTCGCATGCAAGAGATACAAGCCAACAAAGTCGGTCAGTTTTCGCTGGGCCACCCTGTACATATTATGGAGTAGATGTTTGTCGTCGTGAACATGTGCAAGTGGCCTCATCCGATTTGATGTTTCGCAGTCCCGCAATGATGTCTACCAAGTCATGTTTCAGAGCAAACGTTTAGAGGGCACGAAGGTGGTGAACAGTAGTACGGTGGTAAGCAGGTGGCAAACAGAGTTAGACGAAGAACGGAACAGGGTGGAACTACTGGTACAGTGCATCTGAGTTGTGTAGTAATGCAGTGCGTTACACATGTGTGGATAAATATTTGAGGATGTGGGGGGGGGGGGGGGGAGGGGGGAGGGGAGGTGAGGCGGCGGGGGGGGGGGGGCACTCAACAAGAACTTAGCGCTTCTGTTGGTCACGGTGGCCTTCCTTCTTTCCAGCAGCTCTTTGCAGGCTGTTCGTGGGCAAGTCCGAGGAGAGTAAAAGAAACGTGACCGTCGACCTAGAGAAAATTCGCGCCCGTCTGGCCAGAGTGCGACAGGTGGACGTCTACCGTAACCCAAAACACTGCAATTTCGGGAAGCTCAGTATTTATGCTGTGCTTCAGGTCATGGCGAGAGCCAAGCTGGCGCAGAAGGCGTACCGGCTAGCCAAGCAGGCGCAGTTGAGAAGACGGCAACAGATGCTGAAGTCGACCATTGAATTCGACGCGAATCGAACAATACTCTAGTGATGCAGAAACGTTTCCTAACTCTATATCCGTTGGGTCCTCCCGTGTTATGTTCGTCAAAAAAAGTTCGTCGAACAGAACAAAGGCGCCCGAGAAAGAAGACAGAGGCGAAAAGATGTTATTCGAAGCGATGATCTCAGCAGCGCAAACAGCACAAGCAACCCCCTCTTTTCACGGCAATCAAAAACAAGTCCTGGGCAAATAACGGCTTGCGCACAATGACTCGGAGGGCAAACAACGCGACGCCTTCGTCTGTTCCTTTTCTGAGACGGAGACGTACGTATGTACTTGAGCCGGAGCGGCTCGAAAGTCCAACAGTCTGTCAACGGAACATAGAATTACGCTCGCACTTTTGAATACTGCGAAATGAAACTTCTCAATGGCAAGCGCGCAGCGAACTCGCTGATTGTTCTAGTGATCTTCCTCAATGGCGTAGCATGTCACCCTCATCCGGACAACCCGCCCGATCAAGACGACGTTCCCAGATGGCTTGTCGACCTATGGAGGATGGCCCGCCGTCTGCTCGGATTGGACAATGGTTGGTAGACCGCCAAAATGTTTCAAGAGTCTTATTACCGACTGCCTGTAAGCGTAGTCGGCAATGTTGTTAAGTGCAGACGATTCAGACCGATTGTTCGAAGACAAGGTAGAGTTCGGAATTCAGGCGGTACCGGAGCAATTGGCGGCAGTGGATCCGGCGCCACAACCTTTCCTCCTGATCCGGCCAGTGAGCAACTGATTCCCCGCGAGCTCTTCTACGGTCTGGTGGAAAGCGACCGCCTTCTCGTGGGCATGAGTCCCGACGGCCGCTATCTCTCCTTCATATCGGCGTTGGAAGGCGTCAAAAACATCTTCGTCCAGAGAGTGGTCGACGGCAGACTGGATGGGGAACCCAGAAGAGTCACCTCCATAACCGAGGGCAACGGAGTCACAAGTGAGTGAGTGACAGTAGGAATCACTGCTGCTTCGCGCCGCGCGGTGGGCGCGTTGTTTAGTTGAGTTGAGGCGCCGCGACTAGAAATGTTGCAGAGTTGCTATAAATTAGGCTCAAACCAAGAGTTGTTGGTGATTGGTGTTGCGTTTCTACTAAATAAGATTCCGCCGTTCTGGAGCATCCGTGAATTTCGCATTCCATCCAGGGTACCGGTGGACGAAGCAGCCGGACTTGCTGAGCTACATCTACGTACAGCCAGGCTTCAATCGCCTGGTGACGGCCTTTGTCGACGTCAGCCGATCTCCACCGGTGGAAGAGGCGATCGAGTCGCTGAATCCCGCCGTCTACACCATTCCGTTGGGCTTCTCCTCTCGGAGACCCGATACCGGCCTCTTCCTCTCGAATCGACGCGATCCCACCAGATTGTAAGGCTCGACGTCGACTCAATTCTACAATTGTTGACGGTTGAGCGAGCATAACGTTCAGAAGTATTATCACACACGGCAAGCAGTAAGACGTGGGAAGACACGCGAACCAGATGAGACAGAGGTAGTCTTTAGTTGTGGCTAAACCAGCAGGCGTTCATCATCAATGCATGTGTAGCCGCAGAGACGTTCAACTTTCTCTGAAACGCTTTCTGTGTCCTTTTGATCATTTGGGCCATTGCACCCCGCAGGCTCCAAGAACAAGGGAAACGTGCAGGAGAGCCTGCAGTGAAGCACTCCGACCAGAACGGGAGAAAGCAGACCGCCACTCACTTATCATGAGAAATAAGGCCGATTTCCGCCCAAAGAGTCTCCTCAAATTCCGCCGGCGCGCGATTTTCAGAGTACGCATATTCCCTCCACCTACAAGGACCAGCCGGCGCGCAGCAGAACTCCACCGAAATCCTGTAGACCAGGCCGAATTGAGTCCAAAATGCGCCATTTCGCTTCGATTCAACCAGTAGCCGGCAGCTAAGATTCGGGGCTGCGCCAATCGCAGACTCGCCTTGCCATTTTGGACGGGAAGAATTGACAATTTATGCGCAAATGCTCTCTACCACGCCGTCTTTTCGCACTGCATTTCCGTCAATTGTGAAGTTTGAATGCGCGCGCAGATTTAAGTTACAACATAGTTTGAGGAGAGTACGGTAAAAGTTGCATTCAAATTTGAATGTCGGCATTAGGAAAGTGGCTGTTTGAAGGCAAAATCGACACAACATGGAGAAACCAATAGCAGATTCGCGTTCCTCGTCGCGAAATACCCTAGAATCTCGCGAAATACCCTAGAATCGACATTACAAACGTACAATCACCGTATTTCAGTTTCGTTGACGCAGGGCTTCGGTAGGTCGAAAATCGGCAAAAACTCGCGAATTTTGATCCGAAACGCGAAAACAATGCCAGATTCGGCATCAGCGACCTCGAAAGCACCAGAGTCGACTCCAACATTGATTTTGTCCTCGGGGGTGGAAACTCGATTTTGGACGCGGCCTGGGTACGGTAGCCGAAAAAATATTTTTTAAAATCGATTCCGGATCAGTTTTCAACGGGGAATCGCGTGGTGCAGTCCATTTGGCCATAAATCATCGCAATCGGGCGCTAAAACGGCCGAAAGTCAAAAATTGGAATTTTCGACCCCTGACGGAGACCCGTTGTGACAGCGGAACTCAAGATTTCCGCAGCGGGTTTCAGAGATTTTGGTCTTAAACGAAAGAGAACATGTTAATCTTGCCGATTTGAGATATCTGGCCCGATCCAACAACTCCCTGATTTACTAGGATTTTTTAAAGGCAAATTTTTGTCAAAAAACCACTTCCGGCTACCGTAACCCGAGAACGCATCGGCCGATTGGCTCGGGATTTTTTTTCCGCAAAAGCTCTCGTAGAGGACTACAACATATCTAAAGGACATTTAAATCGGTACATGATTCCAAAAAGTAGCCTTAGGGGAACACCCTCCCAGTAAGTAAAAATTCAAATTTTTGAATTTTTCTCAAAATTTTTCCACCACGCGAAAAAAACGAAGGCCCGAGCGCCCCTACTATCCCTCGAGAGCTATCGATTAAAAAAAACCCCGTCCAAATCAGATGAGAAATGAGGCACGAAAGTGAGTGGCAAAAAAGTTAGTCGGTGTCAGCTCCGCTATAGCACTCCGCCCCTTTTGGGGTCGGAGTGCTAACAAACACGATAGTGGAAAGCAACCTATGTGGAAGGTTTCTTTTGCGATCAACGTGGTGCATAAAACAGTGCCTAACGACACTTTCTTTCAGCATCATGGACGTCTACTCGATGGATCTCGCTTCCCGCGAGATGCGTCTGCTGTTCGAGAACGAGGCGGACTTTGAGGGCTTCGTGGCCGACCAGCAGCTGCACCTCCGAGTCGCCACCAACTACTCGGTGGAAGAGAAGGCCTACCTTCTCTACGTCATGCCAGACGACCTCCAGCCTTCGACGCGCTTCGACGCCTCCACTTGGAGGCTGCTGCGACGCAAGCCCTTCACGGACAACAGCGAGCTGATGGGAGGCGCCTTCGACGACAGAATTCTCTACTGGAAGGACCTGAGCAGATCTCGATTCGGTAAACCATTATTTAATCTGCCCAAAAGCAGCTTCCGAGCAAGTCGGAGTGGTTGCCGCAGGCTCTCTGCTGAGGCTGGATATCGAGACTGGCCGGGAGGAGATGGTGTACGAGGCCAGGAGGGGTGAGATCCTTCTGATGGCGGTTCATCCCTTGGAGTACAGCCTCGTCTACGTCGTGGAGTACTACGACAAGCCGGAACTCGTCTGCCTCGACCCCGTCTACGAGCAGGACTTCCAGTTTCTTAGAGAAGCCAATCCAGAGGGCTTGCTGGGGGACGCCGCCTTCTCAAATGGTAGACGGGTAGCGGTTTTACGATGCCTGCGTGCGATTCGCACCAGGGGTTCTACAGCGCCGCCTGCCGGCTGCGAGCGAGTTGCGAGCGCGTCAGAACCCACGCCCGATCGATAATTATCTTCGGGGTTTCCGCCGCTACAAGGTCGATCTGGAGTGTCACGGAAAGCCACTGAAGAGATCATAGCTGACGCCGACAGCTGCGACGGTCGGCCAGTCGTCCGCCTCGCACAAATTCTCCCACAAGAGGTCGCGGCCGATTCAGTCTCTGGCAAGCTCACTGGCGCCTTTGCAGACTTGGTGGACATGGCTCAACAATCTGGGGATCCACGCGCTGTGCGCGCCGCGCGCGCGCAAAAGAACGCGTTGCGCGCCATCAACCGAGCAGTCAGAAGTGGTTCCAAACAGTCCGCCATGAGTATGCTCTATCGAATCGGAAATAACTCCAAGCAAACCCAAGGTGGCAGCGTCATCAAAGTCCAGCCGACAGCTGCTGGCAGGCGGAAAGAGCAGACTGTGACCGCTGGAAGTCGCGTGCAGCCGTCTGGACGGCAGCCGCGCGATTCGACTCCTCGATCAGAGATCTACCCAAAGACCCAACTGTTTGGCGAAACACGTGTCGCTCAATAGGAGAAATGCCTATTCTTACGGCAAACGAGTGGAGCTGGTGGTGGGGGCGGTTGCGGAGATATGACGGGCGTGGGTGAGCGCCGCAGTCGCCGCAGGGAGGCGGCGGAGAACCCATGTGCGAAGCGCAGGCATCGTAAAACCGCAGACGGGTAGCAGGAATCGGGCCTACTATACAGTACGATAGGACTGTGTGCCGGATGAATTATGGACGAAGCAGACTTCGAGGATGACTTCGAACAGGAATGGACAACTTTCATGAGTGCTTGAAACATCTTTGCAGACATGAATACGTGGCTCGTTGGCTACGGCTTCGCCGACAGAGCTTCGCCTGTCTACTACCTCTACCATCGGCCAACGAGGCGACTGACAAAGCTCTTCTCTCAAACCCCAGCTTTGGAGCAGTATCAACTCGCCCGCAAGATCAGTGTGGACATTCCTTCGAGGGACGGTTTCACGCAGCAGTGTTATTTGACCGTCCCAAGGGAGGTGTGATGTCATAGCATGCAAGAATGTAGAGCTTGCGTACACTATGTACAAATGTCATAACTTGCTCAGGTACCAATCGATTCCAATGGCTTCCCCACTGGACCTCCCCTGCCATTGGTGCTGCTGGTCCACGGCGGCCCCTGGAGCAGAGACCGCTTATCGATCGACGATGCCCACTTTCTGGCCGACAGAGGCTACCTGGCGCTGCAGGTGCGTAAACTCTGCAGCGGCCTACTGTGTGAGATCCACCGACTTCCAACTTCTTCTTCTCTTCAGTGCAACTTCCGGGGCTCCACGGGTCTGGGTCAGGCCCACTTCGAGGCCGGCTTCGGGGAGATGGGCGACCGCATGAATCTGGACAATTTGGACGCCATCGACTGGGCCATTGGCAGGGGCCTGGCCCTGGAGGACAGGGTGGCCATGGTGGGGGCCAGCTACGGCGGCTACGCCGTCCTCTGGGCCCTGACCTTCCATCCACAGAGGCTGGCCTGCGGCGTGGACATGGTGGGACCTTCCAATCTGTTCACGCAGTTTGCCAGCATGTCAGAGGAGGACATGGGAAGGGAGCTCTTCGCCACAGGCTATGGAGTGGAGCTGGGCACCGAGCAAGGTCGCGCACACTTCGCACTGGGACAGTTTAATGGCTCCAACAGTTCGACACCGTTCAGGCAACCGCCGACTTCGCGACCGCTCGCCCTTCTTCTTCGCCGACAGGATTCAGAAGCCGCTGCTGATCATCCAGGGGGAGCTGGACCCCACCGTGCCCAAAAGGGAGTCTGGTTCGTTGTTTCAGAAGATTTTCAATCAGTATACAGACAGAGTCAATTCTTATCAACCACAACTGAAACCTCTTCTGACTTCAGACCAGATGGTGGCGGCGCTAAAGCGCAACGACGTGACAGTCAGTTACTTCTCGTGGCCTGATGAGGGTCACGGCCCCTCGAAGCCCAACAACTCCATCAGCTACGGCGCTCTCATGGAAACCTTTTTGAAGGGTTGTCTGGGAGGGAAGGCTCAGCCTCTGGGAGACGCTCTCGACAACTCTTCCATCGATATGCAGGAGAGAGGCGACCTTCCGATCGACTGACATACACTACCCAAATAGGGGGCATTTGTGATTGCGAGCACGTTATGCGGCGCTGCAGATGCTCATGTAGGTAGTTGCAGCTGCCCGTAATGTGATTGCTGGTGACGGCGCTCCATGTGGTATGGGAAAGTTCCAAGAGTAATCAAGAGGCGTCGTTGATCTGGTATGTGTCTGATGCGCACACAGATGTGGCTGCAGAGGTGCACGACAGAACGCAACGCGTCGTTCGTCTTATTTCAGATGCACACGTATGTTGCAGCTCAGGCCTTTCGCTCAGTCTCGGCAAATGCTTCAAATGCTCAACTATTGATTGGACCACTGTGGCTTTTCACTCAGTCTCAGTAACGGCCCTGACGATGGAGCGGTGGTTTCCAGCAATGAAACAAAAGCAAAAGTAATGCAGCAGCCAATAAACACCATACAGAAGAAAGACAGCCGGTCGCGTATACTCAGCAACAGTAAGAAAGGGTCTTGTCTTTCGCACGCGCATCACATGACTGATCTCAGGAAGGCGCCCACAGAGAACTGCGCCACAGAAGCTGCCGTCACTGGCACAGCCGCTTCCCACAGGCCGATGTCCAGCACTGCTGAAGTGACACGTGAACGCTTGTGTTTCACTAGAGTAGTAATCTGAATAGTACACATCTGAACAGTACATTCCATACCTCTGAGTATCTGCAGATGTGAGATGAAGATGAAGGCTCTCGTCAAGAGGACGTAAGACCAGCTGTTGTGCAGCTGACACACTATGGCCAGAACCACCAGAACGTTTCCTGCGATGGGTATAAGCGGGTGAGAGTAACTCATACAAGATCGGACCATCTCGAAATTCGCTGATCTACCGTAGTATCCCAACAAGCAGTTGCGAAGAAGCATCTTCAATCTGTCTCTACTGGGCACTCCCTTCCCAGTGACAGAGTCCACAACGACCACAGCAGAAAGAAGGCAGAGGGCGAAGGCGATGGCCTCGACGACCGCCTGTATGAGATTGAGGTAGAAGCGCAGTTCCAAATCGTATATCTGCAGAGAGTGCTCGGGGAAGTCGAGGGCCCTCAACTGGATCCACTTGTGGTAGGCGTCGCAGAGGACGAACACCACCGACAGACGCGCCACACTCTGTAACACACGACGGCATTCATGAGACATCTGCAGAGATTGGGTCCATGGAAACTCCATGTGGATCATCACCCTGAGTCGACTGTTGAAAAGGGCGTGTCTGTAGGCGGGCAGACTCTGCAGCATCAGGTCAATGAGCACCAGAGCAACGTCCCACTCCACGTACTTGTCCACAACTTCACCGCAGCACTCCTGCAACGGAGTTCACTGCACAATAAAGTGCCCACACAAGAACTTGTGCTCCAACTGGCTCAATTCGACGGACTGACACATTGTGACAGTTTGAGAACCGAAGGGCTATACTGCTGGTAGAGACTGTCAGCGGAGACCCCACAGTTGATACAGACGTGGCTGCGGCCAAGGGCTGGCTTACTTGCGGATGGAGATGTTGACATGGTTCCACAAGGATGTTTCACGAGTTCTACAAGGCAACCAGTAGCGCAACGTTATCCAATTCCGAAAGCGTTAGTCGGAAGAATTGAACGCTTCTCACGTTGATAATGCCATTTCAGTTTCATAATCCCACCGCGACGCGTGGCACATCTCTTTATTCTCGTCTGAACCACACTCAAAAGGATCACTACTTGTGGATCGGCCGACTTGTGGATGGCGATGTTGGCATAGTAGCAAAGGATGTAGCACGAGTCCTATAAGTCAACGACAAGCACAATGAAAACCAATTCCTCGACATCTGTAGGGTACGGACTCGTGGCACAGCTCTGCTCTCTATATTCTCTGAACATCAGTGCAACGACTAGCAATCAATGGCCGGTGACAGACTGATCTCATCTCATGCATGCATGCCTATCATCGTTCCAGCAGCAGGACCAATTCGCAGTGTTGGGTGTGTGGGAACATGTCCACAGGGATGGCCCTCTTGACCCTGAATGGCCTGAGGGGATAGAGGGCGGTGGGGGGTCTGCAGAGGTTGAAGAGATTGCGGAAGCTCCGATTGAAGAGGTAGCAGGAGACGAAGAGGAGGCGGCGGACGCTCTCACAGCCTCTGACGACTGAGATGACGTCGTGGCCCAATCCCCACCTCCCGGGGTTCAACACAACCACCAGATCACCCTCCGACTCCTCCTCCGAAGACAACTGAAACGATCAGTGAAAAGTTCGTGTGCTACAATTCACTGTGTTAGAGATACGTACATGAAACGTTCAGTAGTGTATGAACCATTCAGTGGTGCGTACGCAAGCATTCAGACTGAATTGCGTACCAGACTGTATCGCGCAGTCAGTGTTACTGAGTCTCGGTGGTGTGCGAAGCCCTTATAAGGTATGTGAAACATTCAGCAGTGTGCAGCAAGATTCAACGCGGGTTCACCGCTTCTCACGTATGAGATACGATCTTCCTCAAGAGACATTGCATGTACCTCGTCGATGAGCCTGTGTATGTTGTGTTCGGCGAATCCGTGGACGAATCGGGCGTTGTCGACTCTGTTGATGGCGCAGTTGACTTGGGCGTCCTCTATGGCTCCCCTGTCGACCTCTATGCCGATGGATCGGCGCAGGGACTCGCACAGACCCACCGAGTAGAAGCCCGTGCCGCTGCAGACGTCCAGCAGCGTCGTCCTGCGAGGGTCGAACTCGCCCGCCTGCGAGAAAGTGTTTTGGATTGTGTAGTTCGAACTTTTACAAACCACACAGTTGTATGAACCACAAACTGTAGCCAGGATGAGGGGCAAAAATCTAAAGGGGGTTGCCAGTTTCAGTGCCAATACACGAAGATTCAGCGCCACAGGTGGAAAGTTTGCAACGTTGGGCCTTGAAGGCAAATTTTCAGTGTCTATAGCGCCGCGGGCAAATCTTCCAATGCCCCCCCCCCCCCGCCCCTTACTTCCACATCGTCTCTGTCCAGACCTCTGCGATGGTGTCCAGCAGGACGCCAGCCCCCTGAGCGTTGGTCTGGAAGAAGGCTGTCGGCGAGACTCTGTACGACTTCCCTGCCACAGTCTCAGTGATATGGGGCTGCCCGTGGAGTATGTCCACTGGGGACTGGTCGGCCCCACAGCGCCAGGTGGGACACAGTTGGAAGCCCAGAGAATCCAGACGCAGATTCGACCTCGACGACTCCGAGAGAATGAATTCCTTCAAAAGTGCCTTCTCTTGGGAAATGGAGTAGGGAGTTAGGTCTTCGTCGGGGTTGACCACCACCAACAGCTGAATAACGTGAGATTATCTCCATCAAGCCAACACATACGAACGACACAAGAGCGACATTGCTGCATGCAACAATTTCAACCCTCGCCTCAAACTCTAATGTAGCCGGTGTGAAGCATCTCCATCACTCACCATGACCTCCCCACTTTCGGTGGTGCGCACTCTGAACTGCATGTAGTGTCCCGAGTAGGTGCGCGGTCTGGACATTCCGTCGTAGAAGCGATCCCTCTCCTTCGGCCAGGCTTCCTTCCAACTGGACTGCCGAATGAACTCCTGGAATCTCAGAGCCCACTCGCCGCAGACCACTCTCATGGACAGGACGTCGCTCGAGTTCATAGCCACGCTGTAGAGGGGCCGGCGCCTTCTAGTCATTCGGATAGGCACCCAGCTGAGATGGCCGACGGATTTTGAAGCTCCCCACTGGTCCCTTCCGATCATGTACTCGGCCTTGTTGCGGAAGCGACGGATGGTGGATGAGGGCCTGACCGCCTCCAGAGAAGAGACCACGCTCTCGGCCAGTTGGAAGGGGTGACAGTCGTCGTCTTGGGAGCTATCACCACCAGCACCCATTCCCTGCAGAGCGACGCCCAGTCGGCGCAGCTGGCGCTCCAACTGGCGCCTCTTGACCCGCAGCTGTTGGCGATAGGGCAGGTGCTGCAGGGGCGCCACCATTCTGTCCACCACAGAGGTCAGATGGCGCTCGCTGGGCGCCGTCTCCGGCAGAGAATCCCCATAGCCGTCGCTATCGTCTTCGTTGGCGGCGTCGCTGCCGAGAACGACGCCACGCCCGTCGCTGTCGACGACGTCGTCGAAGAGGTTGTCGGGAATCTTCAACTTGTGGAAGTAGCGCCACTCCCAGCTGGCCTTCTTGTTGTCCTTTTCTCCGTTAGCGGCGACGGAAGAGGACGATAGCTTCTCGTCTTTAGCTTCTGGCGCATCAGAGCCTGCTTGAGGTGCGTCTGCTTCCACCACTGGAAGATCTGTAGCGGCCGCCGTGTGACCAACCATGCGAGCAAAAGACCCAAATCTAGGCGTCAAGGCGATATGCCGCTGCACGCATCGCCAACCACAATGGAGGTAGACAAGTCCATGGCCCATGTCTAAACTAAAATCCACAATTACTGCCCAGACTGGAATAACGAGAGACACCAGCGCGCGTTGAGAGAGAACTCAAATGTGCGCGGTTCCTACACAAGTAACAATAGGCGGCAGGTGTGTCCTGCTTGGAATAGCATTTGCCATCCTGTAGAAAGCCAAATGTTTCAATGAAGTTATGTAGACTGCATGCATGCCAACAATCAGTGGTACTGTTGGGAGCTTCATATAAGCAACTTCGTCTCTGGGAGACTCCCTCGACAACTCCTCCATCGACATGCAGGAGAGAGGCGACCTACTCATCGACTGACACACATACACTACCCAAATAGGGGGCATTTGTGATTGCGAGCACTTTATGCGGCGCTGCAGGTGCTCATGTATGTAGGTAGTTGCAGCTGCCCGTAATGTGGTTGCTGGTGAGTGTGGTATGGGAAAGTTCCAAGAGTAATCAAGAGGTGTCGTTGATTTGGTATGTGTCTGATGCGCACACAGATGTGGCTGCAGAGAGCACGACAGAACGCAACGCGTCGTTTTTACTCAGTCCCGGCAATCTTCTAATGCTCAACTATTGATTGGGCCACTGTGGCTTTTCACTCAGTCCCAGTAACGGTCCTGGCGATGGAGCGATGGTTTCCAGCAATGAATCAAAAGCAAAAGTAATGCAGTAGCCAATAAACACCAAACAGAAGAAAGACAGTCGGTCGCGTATACTCAGCAACAGTAAGAAAGGGTCTTGTCTTTCGCACGCGCATCACATGACTGATCTCAGGAAGGCGCCCGCAGAAAACTGTGCTACAGAAGCCGCCGTCACTGGCACAGCCGCTACCCACACGCCGATATCCAGCACTGCTGAAGTGACACATGAACGATTGTGGTTCACTAGAGGAATAATCTGAATAGTAGGTACACATCTGAACAGTACATTCCATACCTCTGAGTATCTGCAGATGCGAGATGAAGATGAAGGCTCTCGTCAAGAGGACGTAAGACCAGCTGTTGTGCAGCTGCCACACTATGGCCAGAACCACCAGAACGTTTCCTGTCAAGCATATAGGCGGAAGCGAATACCGTCCACTCCATTGTAAGGCTGCTTAAAATTCGAAATGTAACCGTAGTATCCCAACAAGCAGTTGCGAAGAAGCATCTTCAATCTGTCTCTACTGGGCACTCCCTTCCCAGTAACAGAGTCCACAACGACCACTGCAGAGAGTAGGCAGAGGGCGAAGGCAGTGGCCTCGACGACGGCCTGTATGAGATTGAGGTAGAAGCGCAGTTCCAAATCGTATATCTGCAGAGAGTGCTCGGGGAAGTCGAGGGCTCTCAACTGGATCCACTTGTGGTAGGCGTCGCAGAGAACGAACACCACTGACAGACGCGCCACGCTCTGCAACACACGACGGCATTCATGAGACATCTACAGAGATTGGGCCATGGAAGTTCCATGTGGATAATCACCTTGAGCTGGCTGTTGAAGAGGGCGTGTCTGTAGGCGGGCAGACTCTGCAGCATCAGGTCAATGAGGACCAGAGCGACGTCCCACTCCACGTACTTGTCTACAACTTCACCACAGCGCTCCTGCAACGGAGTTCACTGCGCAATAAAGTGCCCACACAAGAACTTGTGCTCCAACTGGCTCAATTCGACGGACTGACACATTGCGACAGTTTGAGAACCGAAGGGCTATACTGCTGGTAGAGGCTGTCAGCTGAGGCTCCACAGTTGATACAAACGTGGCTGCGGCCAAAGGATGACTGGCTTGTGGATGGAGATGTTGACATGGTGCCACAAGAATGTTTCACGAGTTCTACAAGCCAACGAGCAGCGCAGTATAACCCAATTCGGACAAGCCGATGCCAGAAGAATCAAACGCATTTCACACAAATCACGCTACTGAAATTTCAGTTTGGCAATCGCACGATCGTGGCAGGGATCTCTATTCTCGTACGACTGCGAACCACACTCAGAATATCAGAGCAACGACTAACCCATTCTGTCTGCTGTGCTGACTGACCTATGGCCTAAACTGTCAGTTATCGTTCCAGCAATAACACGAGTTCACAGTGTTGGGTGTGCGGGAACATGTCCACAGGGATGGCCCTCTTGACCCTGAATGGCCTGAGGGGATAGAGGTCGGTGGGGGGTCTGCAGAGGTTGAAGAGATTGCGGAAGCTCCGATTGAAGAGGTAGCAGGAGACGAAGAGGAGGCGGCGGACGCTCTCACAGCCTCTGACGGCTGAGATGACGTCGTGGCCCAATCCCCACCTCCCTGGATTCAACACAACCACCAGATCACCCTCCGCCTCCTCCTCCGAAGACACCTGAAACGATCAGTGACTAATGTGCCCATTCAGTGGTGTGCTAACATCCCTGTCGTCTTAAACTTAGCGTGTGAAACGTTCAGTAGTGTGTTACCTACCATTCAGTGATAATGATAGCGATGTGTAAAGCATTCGGTGGTTGGGTCGGTACAGTCAGTGGTGTACATATGAAGCTTTCAGTGTTGTGGGGCACATTCAGAGGGGTGCGTGAAGCGTTCAGTGGTGTGCTATCATTCAGTTGTGTTTCCCTAATGTGCTGTCATCCGTGTGATGTTTCACCGCCTCTCGCACAGTCATAAGGTACACCCATCACAAGAGACAATGCATGTACCTCGTCGATGAGCCTGCGTATGTTGTGTTCGGCGAATCCGTGGACGAATCGGGCGTTGTCGACTCCGTTGATGGCGCAGTTGACTTGGGCGTCCTCTATGGCTCCCCTGTCGACCTCTACGCCGATGGAGCGGCGCAGGGACTCGCACAGACCCACCGAGTAGAAGCCCGTGCCGCTGCAGACGTCCAGCAGCGTCGTCTTCCCAGAGTCGAACTCGCCCGCCTGCGAGAAAGCGTCAAGTTTATATGGACGCAATTTCAAGCTAAGACCACTTCAAAGTAGCAGGTTCTGTCATAGGCACTGGTATACTCCAGACCTCTGCGATGGCGTCCAGCAGAACGCCTGCCCCCTGTGCGTTGGTCTGGAAGAAGGCTGTCGGCGAGACTCTGTACGACTTCCCTGCCACAGTCTCAGTGATATGGGGCTGCCCGTGGAGTATGTCCACTGGGGACTGGTCGGCCCCACAGCGCCAGGTGGGACACAGTTGGAAGCCCAGAGAATCCAGGCGCAGATTCGACCTCGACGACTCCGACAGAATGAAGTCCTTTAGACGCCTCTTCTCCTGCGCTATGGCCTCAGGGGTCAAGTCCTCAGCGGGATTCACCACCACCAACAGCTGAATAACGTGAGATTATCTCCATCAAGGCAACACATACGAACGACACAAGAGCGACATTGCTGCATGCAACAATTTCAACCCTCGCCTCAAACTCTAATGTAGCCGATGTGAAGCATCTCCATCACTCACCATGACCTCCCCACTTTCGGTGGTGCGCACTCTGAACTGCATGTAGTGTCCGGAGTATGTGCGCGGTCTGGACATTCCATCGAAGAAGCGCTCCTTCTCCTTCGGCCAGGCTTCCTTCCAACTGGACTGCCGAATGAACTCCTGGAATCTCAGAGCCCACTCGCCGCAGACCACTCTCATAGACAGGACGTCGCTCGAGTTTATGGCCACGCTGTAGAAAGGCCGTCGCCTTCTAGTCATTCGGATAGGCACCCAGCTGAGATGGCCGACGGATTTTGAAGCTCCCCACTGGTCCCTTCCGATCACGTACTCGGCCTTGTTGCGGAAGCGACGGATGGTGGGAGAGGGCCTGACCGCCTCCAGAGAAGAGACCACGCTCTCGGCCAGATTGAAGGGATGACAGTCGTCGCCTTGGGAGCTGCCACCACCAGCGCTCATTCCCTGCAGAGCGATGCCCAGTCGGCGCCGCTGGCGCTCCAACTGGCGCCTCTTGACCCGCAGCTGTTGGCGATAGGGCAGGCGCTGCAGGGGCGCCACCATTCTGTCGGCCACAGAGGTCAGATGGCGTTCGCTGGGCGCCGTCTCCGGCAGAGAATCCCCATAGCCGTCGCTATCGTCTTCGTTGGCGGCGTCGCTGCCGAGAACGACGCCACGCTCGTCGCCGTCGACGACGTCGTCGAAGAGGTTGTAGGGAATCTTCAACTTGTGAAAGTAGCGCCACTCCCAGCTGGCCTTCTTGTCCTTTCCTCCGTTAGCGGCGACGGAAGAGGACGATAGCTTCTCGTCTTTAGCTTCTGGCGCATCAGAGCCTGCTTGAGGTGCGCCTGCTTCCACCATTGGAAGATCTGTAGCGATCGCCGTGTGACCAACCATGCGAGCAAAACATCCAAGCTTCGGTGTAAAGGCGACACGCCGCTGCAAGCATCGCCAACCGCAATGGAGGTAGACAAGTCCATGGCCCATGTCTAAACTAAAACCCAGAATTGTTACCCACACTGGCCACAATAGCCACAGACACCAGCGCGCGTTGAGAGAGAACTCAAATGTGCGCCGTTCCCTACACAAGTAACGAGACGTAAGTTACGAGTTACGGTGGTTTGAAATCTGCGAGCCACACTCGCCTGGGGTCAGCGGTATACCGTACTGTTCATCATCGGAATTCACCGCTCGGGGGCTATGGTAAGTCTACGACACTTTTTTCTCACTTTAGGTAGCCGGTACACCACCCCTGAATGAGTACCGCCCCGTTTCGGGGGGCGGTACACCAGCCCTGAATTTACCTCTAGGCGTCAAGGCGTTTTGCCGCTGCACGCATCGAGTACCACAATGGAGGTAGACAAGTCCATGGCCCATGTCTAAACTAAAATCCACAATTCTGCCCAGACTGGAATAACGAGAGACACCAGCGCGCGTTGAGAGAGAACTCAAATGTGCGCGGTTTCCTACACAAGTAACAATAGGCGGCAGGTGTGTCCTGCTTGGAATAGCATTTGCCATCCTGTAGAAAGCCAAATGTTTCAATGAAGTTATGTAGACTGCATGCATGCCAACAATCACTGGTACTGTTCGGAGCTTCATACAGGGTGGCCCAAAAAAAGTGAGACCCCTAACTGTGCGACCGCCGTTCTAACGCGTGACTGCGCATATCAAGCCCCAATTTGGACAGGACGTACTACAGGGTGTTTTTGGTGCAGTGCCAAAATTTCAGAACATTTCGTGCACTAGAAAGAAGATGACGTCGTTTTGCGCAGGGTCATGTCGAAAATCGCGTGCAGACGCTTTTCACTGCAGGAGATCATGCTGGAGCTCCTTGTCGTCCGCTTCGAGCTTCCAGAACGATCTCCTGCAGTGAAAAGCGTCTGCACGCGATTTTCGACATGACCCTGCGCAAAACGACGTCATCTTCTTTCTAGTGCACGAAATGTTCTGAAATTGTGGCACTGCACCAAAAACACCCTGTATGTAGTACGTCCTGTCCAAATTGGGGCTTGATATGCGCAGTCACGCGTGCGAACGGCGGTCGCAAAGTTAGGGGTCTCACTTTTTTTGGGCCACCCTGTATAAGCAACTTCGTCTCTGGGAGACTCCCTCGACAACTCCTCCATCGACATGCAGGAGAGAGGCGACCTACTCATCGACTGACACACATACACTACCCAAATAGGGGGCATTTGTGATTGCGAGCACTTTATGCGGCGCTGCAGATGCTCATGTAGGTAGTTGCAGCTGCCCGTAATGTGGTTGCTGGTGAGTGTGGTATGGGAAAGTTCCAAGAGTAATCAAGAGGTGTCGTTGATTTGGTATGCGTCTGATGCGCACACAGATGTGGCTGCAAAGAGCACGACAGAACGCAACGCGTCGTTTTTACTCAGTCCCGGCAATCTTCTAATGCTCAACTATTGATTGGGCCACTGTGGCTTTTCACTCAGTCCCAGTAACGGTCCTGGCGATGGAGCGATGGTTTCCAGCAATGAATCAAAAGCAAAAGTAATGCAGTAGCCAATAAACACCAAACAGAAGAAAGACAGTCGGTCGCGTATACTCAGCAACAGTAAGAAAGGGTCTTGTCTTTCGCACGCGCATCACATGACTGATCTCAGGAAGGCGCCCACAGAAAACTGTGCTACAGAAGCCGCCGTCACTGGCACAGCCGCTTCCCACACGCCGATATCCAGCACTGCTGAAGTGACACGTGAACGATTGTGGTTCACCGGACGAGTAATCTGAATAGTACATTCCACACCCCTGAGTATCTGCAGATGCGAGATAAAGATGAAGGTTCTCGTCAAGAGGACGTAAGACCAGCTGTTGTGCAGCTGCCACACTATTGGCCAGAACCACCAGAACGTTTCCTGTCAAGCATATAGGCGGATGCGAAGAGGTTCTATACAATTAGTCACTGGAGTACACATAATCCACAATACCGTAGTATCCCAACAAGCAGTTGCGAAGAAGCATCTTCAATCTGTCTCTACTGGATACTCCCTTCCCAGTGAGCGAGTCCACTACGAGCACAGCAGAGAGAAGGCAGAGGGCGAAGGCAACGGCCTCGACGACGGCCTGTATGAGATTGAGGTAGAAGCGCAGTTCCAAATCGTATATCTGCAGAGAGTGCTCGGGGAAGTCGAGGGCTCTCAACTGGATCCACTTGTGGTAGGCGTCGCAGAGGACAAACACCACCGACAGACGCGCCACACTCTGCAACACACGACGACATCCACGAGACATCTGCAGAGATTGGGCCATGGAAGTTCCATGTGAACAATCACCCTGAGCTGGCTGTTGAAAAGGGCGTGTCTGTAGGCGGACAGACTCTGCAGCATCAGGTCAATGAGCACCAGAGCGACGTCCCACCCACGTACTTGTCCACAACTTCACCGCAGCGTTCCTGAACGGTCGCTTTCGCAGTACCACAGCACTCTGCAACGATGGTCTGAAGAGAAACTTGACGGTCACTGACACATTGTGACTGCTTCAGAACCGAAGGGCTGTACTGCTGGTAGAGACTGTCAGCTGAGGCCCCACAGTTGATGCAGACGTGGCTGCGCCCAAAGGATGACTGGCTTGTCGATGGAGCTGTTGACATGGTGCCACAAGGATGTTTCACGAGTTCTACAAGCCAACGAGCAGCGCAATCTAATCCAATCCCGAATTAATGCCGATGCCAGAAGAATCAAAGGTATCTCGCATAAATCACGCTACTGAAATTTCAGTTTGGCAATCGCACGACCTTGGCAGAGATCTCTATTCTCGTACGACTGCGAACCACATTCAGAATATCAGAGCAACGACTGAACAATTCTGGCCGCTGTGCTGACTGACCTATGACCTGTCACTATCGTTCCAGCAGCAGGACCAATTCGCAGTGTTGGGTGTGTGGGAACATGTCCACAGGGATGGCCCTCTTGACCCTGAATGGCCTGAGGGGATAGAGGGCGGTGGGGGGTCTGCAGAGGTTGAAGAGGTTGCGGAAGCTCCGATTGAAGAGGTAGCAGGAGACGAAGAGGAGGCGGCGGACGCTCTCACAGCCTCTGACGGCTGAGATGACGTCGTGGCCCAATCCCCATCTGCCTGGGTTCAACACCACCACCAGATCACCCTCCGCCTCCTCCTCCGAGGACAACTGAAACGATCAGTGACTAATGTGGATTCAGTGGTGTGCCACCATTCCTGTCGTGTTAAACTTAGCGTGTGCAACGTTCAGTAGTGTGTTACCTACATACCATTCAGTGACTAATGACAGTGATGTGTGAAGCATTCAGTCATTCAGTGGTGTGTTGCCAGTTAGTGGTGTATGAAGCCTTCAGTGTTGTGGGGCACATTCGGCGGGGTGCGTGAAACATTCACTGATGCGCTATCATTCAGTTGTGTTTCCCTAATGCGCTGTCATCCGTGTGGTGTTTCACCGCCTCTCGCACAGCCACAAGGTACACGCATCACAAAAGACTTCGCATGTACCTCGTCGATGAGCCTGTGTATGTTGTGTTCGGCGAATCCGTGGACGAATCGGGCGTTGTCGACCCTGTTGATGGCGCAGTTGACTTGGGCGTCCTCTATGGCTCCCCTGTCGACCTCTATGCCGATGGAGCGGCGCAGGGACTCGCACAGACCCACCGAGTAGAAGCCCGTGCCGCTGCAGACGTCCAGCAGCGTCGTCTTCCGAGCGTCGAACTCGCCCGCCTGCGAGAAAGTGTTTTGGATTGTGTAGTTCGAACTTCTACATACCACACAGTGTGTATGTATGGGCCACAAACTGTAGCCAGGATGAGGGGCAAAAGACCTAAAGGGGGTTGCCGGTTTAATGCCAATACACGAAGCGCCACAGGTGGAAAGTTTGCAATGTTGGGGGCCTTGAAGGCAAATCTTCAGTGTTTATAGCGCCGCGGGCAAATCTTCCAATGCCACCCCCCCCCCCTTACTACATACCACACAGTCTCTGTCCAGACCTCTGCGATGGCGTCCAGCAGGACGCCAGCTCCCTGAGCGTTGGTCTGGAAGAAGGCTGTGGGCGAGACTCTGTATGACTTCCCTCCCACAGTCTCAGTGATATGGGGCTGCCCGTGGAGTATGTCCACTGGGGACTGGTCGGCCCCACAGCGCCAGGTGGGACACAGTTGGAAGCCCAGAGAATCCAGGCGCAGATTCGACCTCGACGACTCCGAGAGAATAGAGTCCTTCAAACGCGCCTTCTCTTGGGAAATGGAGTGGGGAGTTAGGTCTTCGTCGGGGTTGACCACCACCAACAGCTGAAGAACATGAGATTAGGCTCAGACAGGCCAACAAAAACTGCGCAAAAAACGACGTTGAAGCAGTGGTTCACTTCTTAGGGCACACCGTCATAGTAAATCGATTCGACCGACGATTGTTCACCGCCGCAAACTCTATAACCAGAGTGAAACATCTCTTTTACTCACCATGACCTCCCCACTTTCAGTGGTGCGCACTCTGAACTGCATGTAGTGTCCGGAGTAGGTGCGCGGTCTGGACATTCCATCGTAGAAGCGCTCCCTCTCCTTCGGCAAGGCTTCCTTCCAACTGGACTGCCGAATGAACTCCTGGAACCTCAGCGCCCACTCGCCGCAGACCACTCTCATAGACAGGACGTCGCTCGAGTTCATAGCCACGCTGTAGAGGGGCCGGCGCCTTCTGGTCATTCGGATAGGCACCCAGCTGAGATGGCCGACGGATTTTGAAGCTCCCCACTGGTCCCTTCCGATCACGTACTCGGCCTTGTTGCGGAAGCGACGGATGGTGGGAGAGGGCCTGACCGCCTCCAGAGAAGAGACCACGCTCTCGGCCAGTTGGAAGGGGTGACAGTCGCCGTCTTGGGAGCTACCACCACCAGCGCTCATTCCCTGCAGAGCGACGCCCAGTCGGCGCAGCTGGCGCTCCAGCTGGCGCCTCTTGACCCGCAGCTGTTGGCGATAGGGCAGGTGCTGCAGAGGCGCCACCATTCTGTCCACCACATAAGTCAGACGGCGCTCGCTGGGCGCCGTCTCGGGCAGAGAATACCCATAGGCGTCGTCGCTTTCACTGGCGTCGCTGTCGGAGATGTCGACGTCGTCGAAGAGGTTGTCAGGAATCTTCAACTTGTGGAAGTAGCGCCACTCCCAGCTGAGCTTCTTGTCGTCCTTTCCCCCAGTACTACCGGCGATGGAGGATGGCAATGCTTTCTTCACCTCTTCGGCTTCTGGCGCACCAGAACCATCTTCCACTTCTGCTTGAGATGCGCCTGCTTCCACCACTGGAAGATCTGCAGCGGCCGCCGTGTGACCAACCATGCGAGCAAAAGATCCAAGTCTCGGTGTAAAGGCGAAATGCCGCTGCAAGCATCGCCAACCACAATGGAAGAAGACAAGTCCATGGCCCATGGTCTAAACTAAAACCCAGAATTGTTGCCCACACTGGCCACAATAGCCAGAGACACCAGCGCGCGTTGAGAGAGAACTCAAATGTGCGCCGCCGAACACAAGAAACAATAGGCGGCAGGTGTGTCCTGCTTGGAATAGAATTTGCCATCCCGTAGAAAGAGGAATGTTTCAATGAAGTTATGAAGATTGCATGCATGCCAACGATCAGTGGTAAGCTGGGTTGCCTCACAAATGCAACTTCACCTAACACAGATTATCGCTATAGGCACTAGCAGTACTACTAATGCGAAGACGCTTCAATGTTCACAAAGGCCGCTGGCTCTTCATAAGCAGCGGTCGTAGCAATGGGCTGTTCCGAGCTGAGCGCAGTAAGGGTCCTCCTCAATGTCACAGCCTGTTGAAGGGCGTGGCTGAGGCCATACACTTGGGTAAGGTCCACGTGTCCCTCCAGCAACATCGCTTGACATTCGGCCAGCGTCCCCTGAAGCTCACTGACCAGCTCCACGCCGCCGTCCGAGCGCACACGAGCGACGTGAGTCTCTCCACTTGAGTCGCGGCTGGCCGCCTGCTGCAGCTGCAGCGCAACACTGTCGTTAGCCGCCACAGCTTCAGAACCTTCGGCACTGCCACTGCCCACTCCGCCAGCGTTGATGTATTCGCTGAAGATCCCGCAGCCATCATCACCGCATCTCTACATCTAGCCGTGCAAATATGGAGCAGGTTTGAAACGCCCACCAACAATACTACGCACCACTGTCCACGCCTATTGTCCGTGTCGAACTTCATGTAGAGGAGGTGTATGTGCTGGCAGGGCACCGCCCTTCCGTCCCTCCTTCTGCGCTTGCAGTCGCAGCGGTACTCGTGGGGACAGACGCCGCAGCCCCTGGCGCCGCAGCGGGTGGTCTCTGGGGCACAGTCGGCACATCCATCGGGAAGTAGTCTCTCTACCGTGAAGGCTACTGAGGCGTCGTCGGCCGAGGTCACAGACCACCGGGCGCCCTCGGGGTTGAGTGGTAGCACCATGGACTGCCAGAAGTCCCAGCCCCGACTCAGGTAGTTTCGCACCATCCACTTGTGCTGCCGATTCGACGCGTAGGCCACCGGGAACTGGTTCGGCCTACTCGTCACTCCCCCTGTTGCTCTCCTCACCCTGCTGACGCTGGCACGGCCGCCTTCTTGGGTACGACGAGTATCTCTTGTTGTGTTGTAGGAAAGCGCTTCGCTGATTCTAAAATGTAACTCGTCTGGCAGCATGTACGTACTGTCGAATAATTGTCAAAAAAACCGATTTTGATCTAATGCCACAGTTCAAATGCTGTCGCCATAGCCAAACCGAAACGCACTCAATCTGCGATGCGTCACTGTGCCCCTCAGCAGAGGCCGCCGTTGACGGAGGCTGTCGATTCGACCTCTGGTGGCCGTAGTGGTCGAGGCAGTGGACGACCTCCACTTCCCTTGAAAGTGGGCGCATCTGCACTTGCCATGCGTCGACCATTTGCATGTGGCTTCACTGGGTCGCTCTGCAGAGGTTACCCCGAGGCGAAGAAGGTCTTGGCCTTGAGGAAGGCGGTGCAGTGGAAGCCAATCTTCTTCCAGTTGGCAGGGAGGCGCTTCTGGAGTCGAGAGCCCGCAACCAGCCCCTCCTCCTCCTCCCCCCTTTCCCTGGCCCTGGAGAGCTTGCTGCGAGCGCACAGCCAGGTCTCCAGACGCCACTCCTTGGCTTGCGCTGTGGAGTTCTTGGCCCAACTCTCGCCGCTCCTCAGCTCGTACTCCTCCATCCAGTGAGCAAAAGTGCCGCTCGAGGATAAGGTTTCCTGACACACTCGATAGGGAGCCGACTCGGAGCCGAACTGCACCTGGAGACAACGGTCGAGTTCCGAAAAAATGGGTTTCGAGTTGCGCGTTGAAGACGATTACGATCATTAATGTTAACGTAGTACTGCCCAACATAAGACATCATTGGAACATTTTGCCTATCAAGAAACGATAGAGATTGATGATACACCTACCCTTGGATATTCGAACGACGACAACCCGCACACACCTCAGGCGCCCAATGGTCGAAGTTGTCGTGGACGTGGTCGCAGAGAGCCCAGACGCTGGGGAAGGCCCGTTCACACACGCCGCATTGCACCTTCTGCTGTTGAGGAGGAGAAGAAGACTCAACCTCTGCAGAGTGGTTCTTCTGTTGTACTGAGGAGACGCGAAGTCGATGTTTGAGCCGGCAGTGCCTCTGCAGGGCGCTGAAGGAGCCGTAGGCGCGCCGGCAGTTCTCCATCTGGCAGTGGTGGAAGAGGCGGCGTCCCTCCCTCTTCTCGACGTCCAGTCGCTGGGCTCTCCGACAGGCGTCGCTGCCTACGTGACGGTAGATGGCCGTCCGCTGGTAGGATCCGCCGCAGTCGGGACACAGCAGACGCTTCTGACGGCTTGGAGTGCTTCTATCTCCACTGGACGCAATCAACTCCCTGCCATGGACGTCGAACTTGGATACCAGCTGTGCCATGTCGGGAAATGTTTCCAGTAAATTTCAAAAGCAAACGACGCTCCACAAGTTCATTCTTGCTCTGCACTCATCCATCCGAAAGCAGCGACACGGCAATCTACGGTTACTGTAAGTAATCCGAGATCACAGCAACCTGCATTTTGTCCAGAGTTACAGCAATCAGCTGCATGTCTTTTGAGCCGATAGTTTGACTGACACACCAGTCGACCACTCAATGTGAATTGTGTTTCTTTCTCTTTCGTTTGCACAGAGCAGCGCACTGTAGAGGAGAGAGAAGCGAAGGCCATGGCAAGCGGTGTGCATGTGTGTAATCGTACAGTAGCACAGACAGACAAGCAGACGGACGCTAGCGTGTCATGGAAGAACAAGTTTAAACCGACGACAACAATCGTTTGGCATGCAACATATAGACTGCCCGCTCGACAAGTGAAAGCTTGCACATCTACAATAGCAGCCGGCTACGTTTAGACGCGATCTTCCCAGTAAGCAGCACAGCACACAAGACTGAACACCAACCACGCTTATCAACATACACCAAAGTTTGTCATTGTATGAATTGCTATGAACTGAATCGAGTGGCCTATTTACAGGAGTACGTCTATGAACAGTAGCACCATTGGATCCGACCACCGCAAGAGAAGGGCACAATTCTCTGATTCTCTAACTTGATCTAGCGTCAATTCAACCAACAGGCGTCAGTTTCAAATCACGTCGCGCGATCCACTCGAGAGCACAGAGCAACACACACACAGAGATCATCACCCAGAGCCAGTGACTACCGCATCAAGTGGCCACTCAGCTACAGTAGGCGTCATCTATTGCTCCATATAGTGAAGCCAGAGAGCAACGGGTTTCGATAGGACGCGGCACTTCTGGAATGTGCAGAAGGAGACGACGAAGAAGCGAGAATGAAGCTCCCTCACTCGAGGGCGCTTCTGCCGTCCTCCTCCTCCCGGCCGAAGGCGGCCAGCGACTCGTCGTCCCTCCACCTCTCGCCGATCTCCGTCCGAATGTCAGTGAAGGAGGGCCTCAGGCGGGGATCGCGCGCCCAACAGCGCAGGGCCAGACGCTCCACGGGACCCGGCATCAGACCCTCGTCCTCGTCCCCCTCCATCTCTTCGTCGTCTCCAGCGCTGTCCCTTCGACCACCGCCGGCCCTGTCAGAGGGCGTCAGGGGAGCCACGGCTCTGTCGGGGTCTTTCAGGGCCTCGATGAGCTGCTGATTGGAGAGGGACTGGTAGGGAAGCTCTCCCCAGGAGTAGAGCTCGAACAGCAGCACGCCGAAGGCCCACACGTCAGACTTCATCGAGTAGTCGTCGTCCAGAAGCGCCTCTGGGGACAGCCACCTGTAATACCGCGATACCGTGACTAACGAGTAACAACGCGAGGCCAATTAGTAGACTTCAACAACAAACACAGTCCTATCCATCGCTAACAAACGTTCCACGAAACATTTTCAGATTGTTCCATCCGAACTGTAGCGAACCCCCACCTGAGCGGCACCACCAAGACATTCTTGTAGGTGTAGTACTCCTGCATAAAGGTGTCGTTCTGCATCGACAGTGAGGTGATCTTCACTCGGAAGCCGGGACCGATGACCACATTTCTGGCAGCCAAATCCTTGTGGACGAAGCGCCTGTCCGAGATGTGCTCCATGCCTTGGGCGATCTGCAACGCGTGCGCCTCTTTGGTTGATAGTGCATTGTGCGGTATACTTTCACTCAACACTACAGTGCATGATGCAATTAGGTACCATAAATACTCGAATAAGCCCTCCCCCTCTATTAAGCCCCCAGCCTCCTAAAGGGGGGTTCAAATAATAAGCCCCAACCTCCAATAGTACCCCTACCTTCTGCAATATACAAGAACAAATTGACGCGCTCAACCCGATACTGTCTGGGTGTGCACTATGAGGCATACTGCTCGAATGCATGCATACTGTACTATAGTAATACGACAGATACTATATGTAGCAAAAATGCGTTTATTGCCTGCTATGGTAAAGATATTCACCGCACGGAAGGTATATTCCGTCTGGTATTTGTACATTTTATGTACATTTGGCTACTTGGCAGAGGGGTTTAATTAATAAGCCCTCTCCTTCGAATAAGCCCCCACCATCCAATAGTACCCCCTCCTATAAGGAAATTGAAAAATAAGCCCCCGGGGGCTTATTAGAGTATTTTCGGCAGGTGGTACATACCTGATAAGCAATGGAGACGAAGTTCTTGTCGTCCAAGGGAGGCGGGAAGGTGGATGGAGCGGCGCCGCAAGAGTAGAGGAGGAAATGTTTCAAATTGCCCTGAAGTGCGCGTTCGTTTGCCAAAAACTTGTTTGTCATTTTCCATTCCTCTCGAGACGACAAACCCAGTCCAGTGTGCCGAAGACGAGGTAGTGGATATGTTGCGCCGCGGGTCGGCAGAGTCCGAGGAAGGAAGCGACGTTCTCGGCGATCGCAGCGCTGGAACAACTGCATCTCCTCGTGGAGGCGTTCGCGCAAAGACTCCTTCGTCTGCTCCGCCAGTGACTTCAGCAGCACCGGAGACCACTTCTCCCCTTCACATTCTTGCTATTCTCCCCCTTTGTACCCGTCACTACTGGACGCTGCGC